>QKWP01000084.1:247545-334166 GCA_003550325.1 Gigaspora rosea | reverse complement strand
TCCGGCGGCCAGGTTGGTGGACCCTCTCCTCCGAGGGTCATATCATCCAGTTCTCCAGCTCCGGTTTCCGATATTCCGATTCTGGTAGCACCGTCAAAGATCGTTGCTACCTCCTTACTCGGGACTTTTCAAATGGGTTTCCATTTCCTCGGTTCCTTGGATTTGTCTGTATCACCAGACACAACTTCGCCCGAAAGCTCCCATTCGAGATGGTAACCAAGGACTACAGGTAATATACCCAACCGATCGACAGGAAATGGTTACCATAACACAGGTCTATTTTTCCAAAGCGTCGCCAGTGGGATTTGAACCCTAGACCTGCCACTTGGGGGTGACAACTTACCAACTTCCCTAAGTCGCCATACCCTTTCTTGTTGTTTTTTGTTTTTTATTTGATTTTTTGTTTTTACTAATAATTTTCTTCTTGTAGGTTTGTGCTTCGTTGGGGTATTGGTATGGCGTCGGAAATAGAGATTCAAGAACCAGGGAGATTCAAGAAATGGAACTGGTGCTAAAAGATAAGTACTAGATCTTTTTTTGTTGTTCTTTTTGTTTTTTAGTTATTTTTTTTATTTTTACTAACATTTTTTTCTTGTAGATTCGTGTTTCGTTGGGTATTGAAATGGCACCAGGAATAGAAGAAATTCAAGACCCGAAACTGTACAAAAAGTTGTTCTCTTTATTTTTAATTATTTTTTGTTTTTTACTAACAATTTTCTTGTAGGTTCGTTTTTGTTAGGGAATTGAAGTTGAAACATTGGTGCCGCAATAGAGATTCGGGAACCCAGGTTAAACAAGACAACCGACCAGAATCCTGCTATTGCAAAAAAACAAATGTGGATATGTTCTACGCGGGAAATTATTAATTTCTTTGTTAAAATATATATAAATATTCGAATGTATTCTTTCAACGTATGAAAATTTAGCTAGTATTTAATATTTAGGCGAGCATATAGTTATTTATTTTTATTCGCTTTTTATTTAGTTATTTTTTTTAATTTTTTTTATATTACATGTATTATTATTATATTATATATTTGTAATAAAATAATTATAAATTACATTGTATAAATATTCGAATATATTCTTTTAATGTATAAAAATTTAGCTAATATTTAATATTTAGACGAGCATATAGTAATTTATTTTTATTTGCTTTTGGCTATTACACTTCTGATCTGCGCAGATTTATGCATTTTTAAAAATCTTCGCAGAATTTACAAAAAAAATTTCTTCAACTATAATTGTGGGTCACAGATCTTCGCAGATTTTTGATTATTATTGGGTTTTAAAAATCTGCGCAGATCTGCACCTTAAAAATTCTCCCGATGTTCTATTGGAACTCACGCGAAATGGCTGGCTAAAAATAAAGGACAAAATTATAAAAAAATTTGGAAAGTATGCAAAGATATCGAGTATCAAACGTTAATTGACTTACTTGATAATATAATTCCATCAATACTTGAAATCTATGCTACTCTATTTCGATCGGGTTTATTTAACGAATATATAGAGACTATCTTTCGTATTTGGACCTTCACTCTTTGATGAAAATAGAAGAACTATAATAAGGTTACCCTTATGTTTTTGTTTGATTTATTCTATTGGAATGATAACAATCATCCTTTTTTAAATGTTATAAAAAATCATTTGACTAGTTTTAACGAATATTATATAGAAAACACCCACAGTCAAATTCGTGCCAATACATTAAAAAATGCAACAGCAGAAAATATTATAAAGCAAGCATATGTCATAATGGATTATGATTCTGTGTTTAAAGACACGTATTGTAAAACACAACGATATCCGTATAATGCTACAACTCTTGATTTCTTATATGAAAAAATAGCTCTTTTTCTATTACAATATTTTTAAGAAGTATTTCATAATCGCGAAAAAAGCATTCCAAACCCAACAAAAAAACTATAGAGAATGCAGAGAAAATAAACGTACAAAAAAAAAATGACCAAAAAAATTCTACTAATAAAACCTCCACTAAAAAAACCCTGCCAAAGCTCCTGCCAAAAACACCTCCACCAAAGGAAAAAAAGACACCAGAAATATACCAACTAGCTACTCTGAAAGAAGAAGTAAATCTACGATACCTACCAATGGCGTATAGTATATCTCATCCACCACACCCCGAACTATGTGATTGTTATAGTCTTCCATTAAGCGATGATAACAGTATAGTATACATTTGTGGTCACAGCTATCATGATGCTTGTTATAATAAAAAGTGTAAATACTGCGAAGAATACTACAAGAAAGAAATTTTTGAAAATGTTAATTCATTTCTAAAATGAATTGAAAAAGGAGAAAATAAACTCACAAAAAAAGATCTTGATGATGATGAAAATGATGTAGAGGAGGGCGCGAATGAAGTTTCTGAGGAAATAGAGAAAGCACTAGACACTTTGTCTAGACTAGTAGCAGAGATTTATGAAATAGAGCATTGGTAAATATGTACCATTAGAAAGAACAATAAAATGCAATTTCTGCATAAATACTATTAAAGCTACTAACCTCTTTCTAAGTCATTGCTGAAGCAAAAAAAAAAAATTTAAGTTCATTTACGTATTATTTATTATTACCCAATATAAAATCTACCTCTAATAAAAGTCCTGCGAATCTGATAATCTCAATAATAGGTCACCGCAATTTTCTTGCAATGTACCTAACAAACGATCTGGCAAAGTTTTGTAAAGAACATCTGATTTTTTTATGTGCAGTCACAGAACATACCTCCTGTCCCTATGATTTTAATATGCAAAATCTTGTGTAGCTTTCATGCATTAACTAGAACGTCTGTCATGCTTTCTTTAGGTATAATATATTATATTATTCTAAGGCATCCAACCATCATAAAGGGTTATATTTGCCTACTATATATGAATAATAAAATTAAAAATATAATTTGTATAAAAATAATAAACATAATTAGCTTATATTATAGTATTAATCATGTAAGTCAAAATCAATAAAAACTAAAAAAATTATATTATTAATTTAAAGTAACTTATCTTAAGTAATAAAAGATCTTAAATTTTATTGACTAGATAAATACAAATAAATAGCATTGTATAAATGCACAATATATAATATAAATTTATTAACTTATCTTGAATATTTTTACTAATACTCTTAATGCCTACTAAAACTTGAATAAACTTTTAATTGTTCGTATGTTATTTAATTAATCTTTTGTGTATTAATGTGATTGATTTTAGACTTCATTTACTTTAAAAAAGAAATGCTTATTGTAATAAACTATAAAGTATTAAACTAAATGTTCTATAGTTAGCGTAAAAAAATTTTTGCAACATATAGAAGTTTATCTGGCAAACTCTTATGATCATGAAAAAATTTCTTTTGTTATTTTTTATGTGTTATGACATAATCACGTTTATTCAAATTAAAACTCAGTTAGCCAATCATGACTTGAGAATCATGATCATAGTTGTCGGATAACATTAATGTTGAATCATTGCATTAATAAATATCGCAAAATCCGGCCAAACAGGCAAATGATTGGCTGGCATGTGCCACTTTGCGGCATGTGTAAGCCAATCATTTGACTGTTTGGACGGATTTTGCAATATTTATCAACACAATGATCAATATTATATACATATTTAACATACAAGATTGTGCTCTTACGGCTTAGCTTATACAAAATAAATGCTAAAATTTTGGATCTCACTTATTTTTTAAATAAAAGCTAACCAGAGTAGATTATTGTAGATTATTTAAACTAGAGGTTTTACAATGTCTATTCGTGTATCTATTCACAAGTTTCTAATAATAAACTAAAAATAAAAAAATTTCTAAAAATTCATACAAAAAAGTATACAAGAGCCAATCAAATTCAAAAATTAATGTATAGATTATTCTAGAATCTGATTTTCTAATTCAGTATATACCCTAACTGTATTATCTGAAGTATCAGCTAAAAAACCTAAAAATATTACACCACTGCTCAAAGACTTGACTCAAGCTCTCAATCCTCAAAAGACCGCTTATACTGACTCTTCTTTTAAGAAACTTGGACTGCACAAGTTAACAAATCTTACAAGAGTTACCTAAATTTAAGTAATCATGACACTATCATAACAAGGACAAATACAGATCATTGAAGCCTAATACTATTTGGGAACCATAATAGATAAGCAGATATAACATAGATTTCAGATTTAAAAACAAATTTGAAAAGTAAAAGAAGAACAAAAAACTCAAAATATTTGAAAAGGAGCTCAAAGAATCAGAAAAATCTTTACAATTTGCATAAAAGACTTAATTTATCAAACCAATTACCTTTTTATGACCCAAGTAATTAAATTGAAGGATGAAGATTATGCAGCTCTATTAGAAGAATTAGAGAAAGAATTTATGAAATAAATTTTCTTAAGGGGACAAAAATATTGTTATTAGTTATTTATTTTATCCTATTTATTATTATTATTATTTTACTTTATTTTGTATTTAGTATTTTTATATTATTATTTTGAGAAGTTAGATATTTAGAATAGCTTATACTGCTTATAATGATTATATTACTTATAATACTTATACCACTTATAATGCTTATACTGCTTATAATGATTATATTGCTTATAATATTTATACTGCTTATAATTCTTATATTGTCTATAGTGCTTATACCACTTATATTGCTCTTGATGATTGTAATATTTATTATTGTAAAGCAATACTTATAATACTTATTCTAAAATATATTTAAAGATATAGAATTTCCCTTAGTCAAAGTAGACCAAGACACTCTACTTCTCTTTATATTTATTATATTTCTTGTACTAGGATTTTTTAAGAACAGAAACCTAAAAATAGCCCTATTATAGATTATTAATAAAGAAACTATTTATCTTAATAACACCAAGATTATTATCAAGTAATAGTAAAATCAATAATTTCTAATTGTAATTTTGTCATGAACTGCCCTTAAAAAAAAGTATAATTTCTTGCAAACTAAGAATTATATCTACCTCTTGGATACTGCTATAAACTGATAAAGGATTCTTGTAGCTATATTATTGTTATAGTAAGGAGTTAGAGAAGGCCTCTCTACTATAACAATACCAAGTACTAATTTGTCACTTTTTCAAATAATTGGTCTTGTTGTATCTGATACTTTTTCAAGTTTAATTTTAGTTCTTTAATTTAGATATAGAATAATATATTCAAATATAATAAATATTTAGATTTAGATATAGTAACAATAATTAAATTTGGAACATACACAATATCAATATAGCAAAATAATTATATTCAAAAGCATGATTTCTAGATTCAGAACATAGTACAATAGTTAGATTTAGAACATAGCATATAGTTAAATTTAGAATATAGCACTATAATTAGATTTAAATATAGTACAATAGTAAGATTTAAATATAGCACAATAGTATGATAGTTAGATTTAGGATGCAATACAATAATTGATTTGAGACATATTATAGTAATTAGATTTATATATAGATAACATAGTTAGATTTGGTATAGTAAATAAAAAAAGTGAATATAAATATGGCAAGTTAAAATAATAATTTAAAAATAAATTTAATTAAATAAAAGAATAATTTTAAAAAAATAATTTTTTTAAAAAAGATATAAGTTAATTAATAATAATTTAAAAATAATACTAGTAATTGAAAAAAATTTTTTTAAAATAATTTAAAAATAATAATATATATAATGCTAATAATAAAAAAAATAATACAATTTTATATGGGCTAATTTTTGGAATTTATAAGTAGATTGTATTTTTTTAAAACTTTAAAGCAAATAACTTCTAATCTAATGGTCCATTTTAATCAATTTTACTACCAAAATGTTCATCTCTTTGAGATAATTCCAACAAGCCCAAAATTATTAAAATCCAATTACAGGATTGTGAGATAATGTGCTGTCAAATAGTGACGCATCTAGAGAATAGTTGATTGGTTAAACCTATGTCTAACCAATCAACCCACCCTCTAGATGCGTCACTATTTGACAGTGCATTATCTTACGATCCTGTGATTGAATTTTAATAATTTTTTAATAATTTTGGGCTTGTTGAAATTGTCTCAAAGAGAGAACATTTTGGTAGTAAAATTGGTTAAAACAGACCAGTGGATCAGAAGTTATTTAGCTTTAAAGTTTTAAAAAAATATACTCTACTTATAAATTCCAAAAATCAGCCCATATGTTTTAAAAAATATAAAAAAATAAGTTAAAAAATTAAAAAATCTAAAATTAACGAATTCAGAATGCTAAATTCTGGGCTCTGAAGATGCAAGAATGCAACTAGTTGCAGCAGCATGCAGGCTTATGATACTTATCCAATGTAGTAGAAGCAGCTGCATGGCTTGAGATACGCACTCCTATGAAGTAAAACAGTGAGGATCCAGGTATACCAATCTGGAAGCATAAAGCGCCTAACTGCAACACTACACTAAATTGGAAGGGCCAATACTAAGTATTGTGGGTAAAGTGGTAGACATGTGAAGGTCAGTTATATAAATAGGAATATGAAAGACTCTGGTAGATTTAGAAGGACCCCAAAATATTTATAAAAGGGTAAAGCTTTACAAAAATTACTAAATATAAAAAGATCTACAAGAAAAAAGGCAAAATTAAGCAAACTAAAATCCTACTCCTCTCTATATATGTCAGGGTCCTGGTTTAGGTTATAAATAAAATAATCCAAGTTGTTGTACTTAATAGTATAGAAAGGTTGTACAATAATATTGTAAGGATCAATATATATTCAATAAAAAGACCAAAGGCATGATCTCAATTTAAAAAAAAACTAAAATTAAGTATCTTCTCTTAAATTTTAAAAACATAAAAACAAGCATTCTAATGAAACTGATATTATTAAAAAAATGTTTTTTAGATTAAAAAAAATTTATAATTTGGTATGGTGCACTTTCACCTGACTGATCTAATTTTTTTATTGCCAGTTCTATGCTAATTTATCAATTCATCAGTTTGACAAATTTTATATATACATGTGTAATGATTATTTTCTATTTCTTATTTATATATATAAATGCACAATAATCATATTCAATACTACATATATTAATGAATCTCAAAACAAATCGAATTTATATTTACAAATATCTCTCTTGTCAGAGCACAATAGGTTATAGATTTGGTACGAAATCCCAAAAGATTATAAGATTAAATAATATGCCTTTTGATTCTATTAGGATTTTTTTTTGGACCTAAAACAATTTGTCATTTCTTTGTAGTTGTTTTAGATCAATTTTTTTTACTTATTAGGTTAATAAAAGATTTCAATAAGCAAATGCCAATTGTGGAATTAATTACTGCTGAGTATAACAAAGACAAAGAGCAATACCTAGGGTACAGGGCACGGGTATAGACACAAGGCATGCCCTATTTACTATATATACAAAATTTTACTTTAATTTTAAACAAATTTATAGTTAGGTTTATTATTTATTTTCACTATATATAATGAACATAAATTCTAAAAAATTGTGGCATTATATAATTATATAGTTCTGAGAAACATTTCCTTTTCTGTATTAGCATTGTAAAATATCTTTTATATTTTTAAATGTACTATCTAATTTCACACTTTTTATTACCATACTAAGAAAGCTTAATTGCTTTATTAACACAATTATTAAATAGAATAATGATATCCATTGCACCAATTTTCTAACTGTTAATAAATTCTATATTTTATTTGCCCCAATACCACATTCAATTTATAACAAAAAAATGTAGCAATACTAACGTGTTTGCCCTTTATTGATGTTTAACTTCATGTTACATATATTTGTTCACGAAATGATTATAATTTGGCATTTGGTAGCATAGAATAAGGATTTATTATTTCAAATAATCAAATCAAGGTTGTAGTTTTATACTATTCAAATGCAAAGTCGAATTCTAATGAACAGACCGTTATGTAGCACTAAATTTGTACGTTGACATTTATTTGTTTCAAGTAAACAGATAATTAGCTTATTTTCCTTTTTTATCAAATGTGAAAAAAATGCAGTACATATAAAATAAAATAGTAATAATCAAAAGCTGAAGAAGAAGTTCAAAACTCCACTTCAAAGCAGCTTACAATTCAAATCAGAAACAGAAACCAAAAAGAAAAAAATAATAACATGGATAATAGAAATAAAAAAATAAAAAAACTAAAAAATAACACATTCTGAAAAAGCCTCATAAAAGCTATTATATTTTGTAAACTTCTGATTATAAACTTTGAGAAATAATATCTTTAATAGAACATTCCTCTTCACTATCATTAGTTTGTGGATCTTGATTATTTATTTCTTCATTAGGAGAAAATGCCTCTAGCTCCAAATCAAAGAATTTGTTTAAAATAGATGTTTCCTCATCTTCTATATTAACACATTAATGCTTTTATCTATTTCGTCGTATTCTCTATTTTCTATTTCATCAAAAACGTATCACTATTTCTTCAGCAGACCTTTGAAGTGGTAAGGAATTCTTTCTATTATCCTCTTTCATTGAGACAATTCTCCAAAGCTCATTTTTAATCTGTCCAAGCTGGGAAAGAGTATCAGGTGAAAGACGATTACTTGGTTTTGTTTTTGTAAGACCTAAAGAAGAAAAGAGTCTTTCATATACAGCTCCATGGGGAACAATCGAAAAAATTTCATAGCAAATTGATGGAGAATAGGTGCATTTCCTGTGAACTCTGTTCAAAATAATTGTAGAGGTTTTTGAAAATCATTTGATGTAAGATGATTGAAAGGAGGGTCATTGTTCTTATAGTTAAGTAATTCTTTATAAAAAAGCACTATATCCTTTTTGTTGAAGTTCCAAACTTTGTATAATTCTAAACACCTATATATTAAACGATTTCCATCTATATACTTTGAAATAGCTATGTTCTTATATGTTAAAGAAAGAAATAAAGCAATAAAATAAACATCATCAGAAAATTCACTTGCTTGCTTGCTAATGACTGCAATTGCATGGGCTTTAAAGCCAGGTATAGGAATATCAAGCCTGAATATTTCTAAGTGAAGATCGATCAACTCTTTAAAAATATCAGCAAGAGTTGATTTTCTCGATTCAAGTTTCCCGATTGTATTAACAATTGGTTTGATTACCTTTATTAATGTATCATTATTGGCAAAATAATACCTATTATTTATAATATTCTTTAACATCAGTGAAGAATATTTAATGTTCTCAATGTTCTCAAGAACATTCAAAAAAATTTGAGAACACTACAATTAGAAATCATGTTCTCTTTTGAGAACAAGCTAAGAACATAAAATTTATAATTTATGTTCTCGTAAGATATATATATAATTAATAATAATAAGGGAAGTGCCACCTATCACGTCCTATATATATATATATATAGTATAAATATCCAATAATATTGAAGTAAAATCGATTTTTAGTTAATCGCAAATAGTTGCTACATAGTAAAGTCTAAATTTTACTAAGCAAATCGATTAAAATCGCTTAAGTAAACTTATTCAGCAGGTCAAAATACACTTATTACAAAATTTTCATAAGTATTGAAGAACTTTTTATTAATTGACTTAATTTTTATAGAAAAAATTTTAATTTTTCTGTTAAATGTAAAAATCAAAAGTCAATTAATAAAAGTTCTCCAATACTTATAAAAATTTTGTAAAAAGTGTATTTTGACCTGCTGAATAAGTTTACTTAAATGATTTTAATTGATTTGCTTAGTAAAATTTAGACTTTACTATGTAGCGACTTTTGTTGATTGTGGAGTATCTTATTTTTAGATCAAAGATGTTTTTGAGTTTTTTTTAAATATTATAAAATTTATTGGTCAATAGTCCTATCACTAGGGAGGGGGTCAGGACCTATGTAAACCCTAATCACATAATTTACTGCACTTCCTTTACTGAGTAAATTTTTTTACAACAAAATTTAATTAAGAAATAAAATGTGAATTGATACTCTTAATTATCTTTTAATAATCAAGTTAATAGTCCTTCTTATAAAAAATTTAATTTTCAAAAAGCTTATGATTTTTGGGCTAGTTCTTCTCATTTTCAATTATAGATATTTAAGTAAATATAGTATTTTTTGTTTTAAAAATTATAATAAATAAATTTATTATGAATATTATATAATTTTAAAAATTTTATTTTAAAAAAATATTATAGTACATATTAAATTTTTTTTGAGAACATAAAATTAAAAATTTATGTTCTCAAAGAACAAAAAATTTTTTTGAGAAATTCTTCACTGCTTTACATCATCATTAATTGCTGGATATTTAATTCTATCAGATTTACTTAATTTGAAACAATATTAGAAACCTCTTTTAAATATGGATATTCTTAAGCAGACTTTTGCAAGCGAATACCATCTGGTTTCATAGAAAGTACTCAAAAAATGGGAGATTCCCTGTTCTTTCTGCCAATTTTGTAATACACGATGCTATATATGTGTGGCAGTAAAGAAGTTTATTAGCTTTTGATTCTTTTTACAAATAGGCAGTTCTAGCAAAGCCAGTAACTTCTTTCGCGATTAAATTGAATGCAAACAACATCTGATGGGAATTATATTCGGATACTCATCCTGACAGAATAAAAAAAATTTTATGTAAGTTAGAATATTTTTTATATTAAGTAAAATCGCTTATGAATTAGCCCTATAAAAGAGATTTGTATAAAATTTGTTTAATATTTATGCTGCTTGTATAAAAAACATTCAAAATAAATAAAAAATTAGATAGAATGGTTGCTTTTTAAATATTTTACACAATAGTACAAATATTAAGCAAGTTTTATATAAAATTTTTTTATAGTGTAGAATACAAAAACAAGATTCAAATAAATATTAACAATAGCATTAATACATTTAGAAGAAAATTGTTATTTATGTCTCTAAGTAGTTGTCAAAAATGTTATACACTCTTAAAAGTCTTCTCATTGCTTTCATGACAGGGGTTATCAGTAACACAGGCGACAGCAGATGGCATTTTAAATTTATTCTGAATAAGTGTTTCCTTAGTTTTATCTTTAAGAAAAGATCCAGTATGTCAGTCTGCAGACAAGTCAACAATATCAATATAGTATGTTCTTGTTGTTCTTTGAGAATCATAAATCTATAAATCACATTTCCAAAAATATTTGTCTAGCCATCTAAGCAAATTGTCATATTAGTAAAGGTTGGTATTTCTATTAGCTTTTTTTGAAGATAGCTAGAAAATGCATCTGTTAATATATGTCCTCGAAGTATCTCTCCAGAGGGAGGGTAATAAGTAGGAGCTAATTCTTGAAGAAAGTCTTGAAAATAAGGATTTTCAGTAATACTAAAAGGAAAGTTTCCATAAATAATAGCATTCAATATCTTTCAGTGAAGTTTCTCAGATTGATCACAAGAAATAGGCCTGGCATACCAATTTAGGATGTTTTCTTGTTTATGCACTGTTGATGCAGATGGAGGATTCTCTACTGAATCATCATTACTCATTGTAGCTTCAGCTAAGTCTTCCTGATTAGTTCGTACTCGCCTACATGTTGAAATTTTTGATTCATTAACTTTTGTAATATAATTAGCTTTGTCAGTAACTTTCTAGCTACTGCACTTGAATACATGTTGGTGAAGCCTTTCAGGCTTGCCTTCAAGTACAAGCAAACAATATTTACATTTAGCAGTATATCGATTGCCTGTTTTTTTTGTTCAGAATAGTAAAAGCCATTCTATCGATAACCTTGGCTAGGGAGTGCATGAATAAAGCCTGGTGGAGGAGTTTGCATGATTTAATAGATAAAGACAATTAAAGTATAAAATATGAAGCAAAATAATAATTTAGGATAGGAATTTGTGATGAGAACGAGTAAAGTTAAATATAGTTATTTAGAGAGTATTAAAAATTGTTATAGTGGAATCAATAAGAAATATGTAATTAGATCGTTATGAAAATAAGCAGATAAGAATAAATAAATTTGAAAAATAGAGCGTATTAAGTTTTTCAAATTAATTTGTCTAATAACTCTTATATTTATTTTATATGGAATTGAATCACAAAAAAACTTTATTGAAAATTAAAAACAAGGATTTAAATACATTTAAAATTTCCCGCAGCTACTGAGAAACACGCTAAACTTCTTTTTCATACTCTATATTATGGATTTCAATAAATAATATATGCATTATCTTTCGCCTCTCTTGATAAATAATAAGCTTCCTTTTTCTACTTCTGATAACTACAAGTTTCAATACAATTAAACTATACCATTTCTTTTTTTAATTATAAACCCCAAAATTTTTACTATGTAAATTCTTTTTTACTTTAATAATAGTATGTCTTAAATTAATTTTTTTAGCTTTATTAAAACAATATTTGAAACCCAATTAGAAAGAAATATGATTGAGTGCAATTAAACTAAAATAGAAATAGTAAGATCTGTTCGATCATGATCAAGTGCAATTAAACTAAAATAGAAATAGTAAGATCTGTTTGATCATGAGCTTAATATACTTTGGAAATAGCCATTAATCCATCGTTTAACAAGCTATTTATATAAGGGGCGCTGATAATATAAAAGCAAGTCAAATATTAATTAGAGCACACAATGAGTTTATTAGAGTGGCCCCAAAGTTCGAGTTAATTATTGCTACACCATCTTGGTAATTTTTTTCTTCAAAATGTACTAAAATATTAATATTGCTGAACTTTGCTATGATAGGGTTTATGAGGGTTTGGGTAATGTTCATATTTAATATATTTTGAAGAAAAAATACCAAGGTGCTATAGTAATGATCAACCAAACTTTGGAAGAGCCGTCCTGATATACTCGGCACTAACACAAATAAAATAAACAATAAAAAAGATCATAAAGAGTATATTACTGAATGTAATTAAATAAATCTAGCATATTATTATCGGGAGAGTGAAACATAGACTTGACAGTTTAGCATAATAGTAAACAAAAGGTTTTATACTAATGCATAAGCATATATCATATCTCTTTATCTATTATTTTACCTATTTTACTATTAGTGAACAGTCTCACGCTGGCTAGAGAAATGACCATCATATGCATGGATTAAATGCTATGTTTCTTTTAATAATTGTTTAACAAGCTAAGACAAACAAACTAATAATATATATAAGAAGTGCTAAAAATATAAGAGCAATGTGTCAAATTTTAATTTAGGGCACAAATACAAAATAAGAGAATACAACAATAAATAAGATTATGAAGAGTATATTCGTAGCATATAAATATAATTAAACAAATCTGGTGCTATTATTGTCAGAAGAGTGAAATATAGACTTGCAAGTTTAGACTCAATACGTAGTATATATGAGGTTTTATACTAATGCATAGGCATATATTTATATCTATATTTTATCTATCATTTTATTATTAGTAAACAATGTTATGCTAACTGGAAAAATGACCAAACAATTATTATAATCAGAAATTAATTAAAAGAAGATTATTGTAGCAAATACGTATATCTTTATATATATATATTGAGTACAGGCATGCCCGTAGGCATGCCTATAGGCATGCCCATACTGAGGCATGCCATTTAGCTTATGGGCATGCCCATATATGCCCATAGGCATGCCTACAAGGCATGTCCTAGTAGGCATGCCCATAAGTTCTGTGCTCTGAACCCTAGCAATACCTAATGCAGAATTAGTTACTGCAGAGTATATGAACTTCAAGACAAGTTGAATTTACATTTATGAATATCTCTTTTGTTGGGGTTATAGATTTGGTACAAAATCCTAATAGGTCATAATATGGCTTTTAATCATGTCAGGATTTCGTCTTTAGATTTAAAACAATTTCATCATTTCTTTGTTATTAAAATCATCATTTCTTTGTTATTACAATCATTATTTTTTTGTTATTACAAATACTTTGAACATATTACTAATTGTTTTAGATCAATTTCTTTTACATAACAGGTTAATAGAAGATATCAATAAGCAAATGCCAACTGTAGAATTAGTTAGTGCAAAATATAATAAAGATGAAAAGCAAACACCAACCATGTAATTAGTTACTGCAAAGTATAACAATGATGATATTAATATTGCAAAATATTTTGAAGAATCTTTTCAGTATAATGAAGACATTAATGTTTCAAATATTAATATAGAACAAATATCTTTGAAAGAAGGTAATTCCTTTACTAACTTTAATAAGGCTAAACTTCACTTATAGCAGTTTGCTAAATACAAAGGGTTTAAAATAAGATGTAGATATACAATAATAAATACTACAGAAAATGAGAAAACAACTTGAAAGTGAACAATTCTTTGCAAATATTCAAGCCAAAAAATATTAAAAACGCAAGTACTTCTACTTAGTTATTATACCTATATCATATAAATCTGTCATGTTCTTCAAAGGATAGTTCTAATTTTTATGTTATTGTTACTACTTTTAATAATATAAATAATTATAAACTGTCTTCTAAAACAATAAATTTTGAAAGAAGAAACAATTTAAAATAAAATGCAACAAGAAATTAAATTTCTTGTTGCAAAATATAACTTTGGAGCAACTATAATTTGATATATTTTAAAGAAAAAATTTTTATTGCACCCATTGTTTTCCAAAGATTTGTATACTCAGATTCAATAATACCAACTATTAAGCAATATACTTAAAAGTAATGCATTATGGTTTTACAAAAAGCTATTGGCAAAACAACAAAAAAATTCCTTATAGTATATTAAAGCAATATGGGAAGGTAAAATGAATTTGTTAGTTAACTTGTTCTGGATGAGCCCAGAACAAGTTTTGTTGTGGTATAAATTTAGTGATATAATTGGTCATGATAATACAGCAAATACCAATAGATATTATATACCTCTTTGTTTGTTTGTAGCCCAAGATGATAACATGAACTTATACATCATAGCTCAAGCATTTGTTAACAATGAATCTACTGAAACATACTAATGGGTACTTTAAATGACCAAAAAGGCAACTAACAATGGGTGCTCTTACATTTTTGTAACTGACAGTGATCCAGCAATGGAATATGTAGTAATTTTAGAGTATCCAAATACATGGTATTTATTTTGTATTTGGCACATCAAAGAAAACATAAAGAAGATGTTATATAGCAAGTTAAATGATTTATTTAATACTTTTTATTATAAATTTTGGCAGTATCAAAATGTAGTAACACCAGAAGTTTTTGAATTCTACTAGAGTCAACTTATCTGCAAAATCATATCGTGAGTATTGTCTTTCTAAATATCAAGTATATTTAATATGATAATATTCACACTCAGTATTTAATCAATATTGTTTGTAAAAGGCCAGAATGCATGTATCAAATGCATTCTAGAAAACAGCAACATATTACTTTGTGATTAGTTAAGGTATTAATAAAATGAAGTGAAAAATAAAAAAAAAGAAAGCAATTTGAAGAATAGAAAGTAGCATCCTTTATACAACAACTGCTTTCATTATTTTTCCTACAATTGAATCATTAATTAAGTTCTATTTGAGGCAAAATGTGTCACATTTTTTAATTTTAAAGCAAATAAGAAAAGTTTATATTATAATGCCAATCAATCTTTGATTGAAGAAGTTAAATTACTTGCTAATAATGAACCTGCAATAAAAGAAGATATAGAAGATAAGTCTGATAAAGTAACTTTATTTGCTAAATACTTTTTAAAAATTTTAGTCCAAAGTGCAATTAAAGAAGTATAAAAAGTATCAAGAATCACAAGTCATAGAATTAATCACTTTGTTTTTCTACTTGCAGATAGTTTATATAGTTGTACATGCCTTTTGTAGCAAAAAAAAAAAGCTAGTTTGTAGGGATTATTACTATCCTTAAATATTATGAAAAGGTATCAATAATCAAATTAGTCTTTAATTCTAACCAATTGGAATTACTAATAATCAGCCAATAAAAAAATTTTTTAATATATATATGTAAAATTTTGGAAACTTTATAATATCACAGATTATTTCAAAAAAGTTTTTATAATAAATTTCTTCTTATTCCCCTTTTTGTAAGAAGAATATAATATAAACTACCAAATTAAATTGGTTTGATCTAATTATATATTTAATATTTTGTAATATATTTAACTAAACATTTTTGTAAAAAATGCATCAAAGTTGTAGATTTATTATTTTGACTAAACATTTTTGTAAAAATACTGTAAAGTTGTATATTCATTATTTTGTATATAACTTTTGTATAAATATTTATTATTTTGCTAAAATTTTGAGTATTTTTCTTTTTAGACCATTCAAGTTAATTTTTTGGTTAATATTACTCCTCCTATTTCCTTTGATGTTCTTAGTAAAATAAATATATAAATAAAGTAAAAATTAAAAAAAATAAAAATACTATATAACTATAAAATAGAAATTGTATCTGTTAGAAAAACCTCTACTCAGTAATTATCAGATTATCTGGAAAAATTACTATGTTATATAATAGAATTTCTATACGAGTACATTTTCTTCTGTAAAATAATATAAAGGGGTGTAGTTTCAAATTTTAACCCAAATTAAGCTTAATTTAGACTAAAATTCAGAATAATTCCTATGCATTATTTCATAGTTATATAGCAAATATAAAATTAAAAAGAGAATTTAAAATAAAAATAATTTAAAATAAAAAAATTATTTAAAATAAAAAAAATAAATAATAATAATAATAATAAAATTTTAGTTTCTATTTAACTGTTCTCTCATATGTTTACAATATAACAATTCAAAAATACTAAAAGTCTGAAATGTTTTTTTATCTGATAGCTAGAGAACTAGTATTAATAGATAAAAAGAAATATTCAAATAAAATGTAGCTTTTATAAAAATAACAATTATAAAAACAACTATTCAAATCAATACTCTTTTGCATTAATTTTTAAACAATCTAATTAGTAATTTATAAAAGACAAAACTTGCATAGCAATAGAAACTTGGGGAATTAATAAACCCAAAATTATGATATAACTTTTGCATACAATAATGCATATCCAATCACTAGATCACAAGGATTTTGGCTATAAAAATTGTATATACGAAGTTCTCTTTCTTAAATGAATACATTATATAGTTATTTATTTATTTTTTCTTCTCTCTTTTACAAGAAAAGTATAATATTAACTTATGAATCAAATTTATCTGACCTAATTAGCAACTCTATTAAATCTCTAGACTAAATTTAACTTGAAGTGAAACATTTTGTTAGGAATATAGTATCAGAAAAATGAGCTGGCAGGAAACTAACTTTTAGGAAACCATACTATAATCAGAGTATGTACATATCCAGAAACTAAAGCAACTACAAATGTATAAAATTTTGCAAGAAATCCTTTCTTTAAGATATCCAGAGCAGTTTTACTTGCAAGTTTTTGAGATATTACAAACCTTTTTTAAAAAAAGCATGGGTCACTTTTAATATGTACTATTCTATATAATGAAAATGTGCCATTATGTACAATATGCATATGCATATTATCTGATGCGTGCCATTTTATATGACGTGATATAATCATTACTGTAGTATTTGTGTTATTTTTAACTGTAGCATCTTGTAAAACGTGTCTATATATGCTACATAATCCATACTATCCTGTGCATTTACACTGTTTTCTTAACTACTTTTTTTATAGAAATACAATTCTGTCAAAATTGCAGATCATTTGCCAAAATTAAAATTGTTTTAGCATAATTCTGGCCAAGTAATCTGCAAATTTGGCCAGAATTATAAACAAAGGATTTCTTAACTAGGTGAATCAATACTTTCATATTATGTGATATACATTAATTTATATTATAGGGTGTTTAGGATTATACAATACAATAAGGTAAATTATGCAGATAAACTGAAGTTGATTATGTGATAGATATGAGATAAATTGAAAATTTTACAATTGATTATACAATTTTTATTATTGTACACTATATGTAATTAGTTCTATTCTTTGGAATTTTTTGAACACTTGCTAAAAATTTTACTTCAATTATACTTGTAATTTAGGTTCTATATTGGAACTTTTCAGAACTTTACAGAATTTACTTTCTGCTACCCAAATTACAAATTCAGTATTGCAGAATAGGGATAGTAAAGTTAGTCCAGGTCCAGTCTTGGTCCTAGAACTTGTAAGTCCTATTACACAGATCTAAGAACCAGGTCCCCATATAAAAGGTATTAGAACTTATGTCCAACTTCTTGAACTCAGTTCTGATACCTTCTAACCAATTCAAATAGCATAATATTGCAAAATTAGACTATATGTTGCAATATTAGTACTATTCTTATTCTAATTGTGATTTTTTTGAGATTTGATTAGTTGAATTTAAAATTTAGCATTTACTAATACTGTATATATTGTCATGTTTATTTGCAATAAAATACTATTAAAATAGCAAATTTGTGCAACAGATAGAATAGCATATTAAGTAAAGTATGTCTAAGCTAATTCACAGTATATATAGATATAGTATGTCTGTTAGTAGTTTAAATTGAATTGAACATATTTACTATTTTATTACTAATATATTTAAGTTATAATATTTTTATATTAGGGCCTATTGCAGACCTATGAACCTAGGCCCTAAATTTGGGACCTAGTCTTTAAAGACCAGGTCCCGGACTTAAGGACTTTGCCATCCCTATTGCAGAATGAAGTTAATGTCTCCCAACAACCAATCATATCTCAGTCACGTGATCTGAGTGCTTTTTTTGTTGAATTATGCGAAGCACATGCGATGTGAAAGTTTGGTAAATTATGTGCATATTATGCTTTTGCATAATCTGCATCTTAATTTATATACTTGTTATTGTTATATTTATCACTTACAAGTGTTTTGGGGTACCGCTGGCACCCTTTCAATAATAGAAAGTGCTAATAATGAACGAAACACGATTTTTTAAAATTCTGTTATGTCCCAATTATCATGCTAAATCCCATACTAACTATTATGCTATGCCCCATATTATTATGCATGCCATACTAATCACTGTGCTACTATCTATCTTGCTACGTTCTGAACTTTCATGCTTTTACTATCATGCTACGTTCGTTATCATGCGAAATGTTAGTACTGTATTAAAAAAAAAGAATACATTGTGTTACCAATGTCTCAACTATCATGCATGCTCTATACTAACTACCATACTACTAACTATTTTGCTACATCCCGAACTATTATGCTTATTAGTACTGTATCACAGTAAAAAAAAATATTATCTTAATTACGTTCCGAAACATCATGCCTCTACTATCATACGTTCGTTATCGCGCTACATTCTGTTCATTCTAAAGAAAAAAGAAGCGTTAGTACTGTATACAAAAAAAGAAAAATTACCATGCTACTAATGTCCCAAACTATCATGTTCTATAATCTACTATCGTGCTATGTTCCATTCTAAAGAAAATAAGAAATGTTGTACTGTATAAAAAAAAAATACTACTGTACTACCAACAATCTTGTTACGTCCCAAAGCATCATATTCCTACAATCATGCTACATTAGTTATCTGCAAAACGTTAGTATTGTATCAAAAAAAATACAATTGTTACTAACTATTTTGCTACATCCTAAACTATTATGCTTCTAGTATTGTACATTCGTTATTGTGCTACGTCTATTCTAAAGAAAAAAGAAGTGTTAAAGAAAAAAAATATATTATATACTGTGCTACTAACTATCTTGCTACGTCCCGAACTATCATGCTTTTACTATCGTACGTTCGTTATTTTGCTATGTTCGGTTCTAAAGAAAAAAATGAAATGTTAGTACCGTGTATAATTATACAAAAAAAAAATAAAATAAAAAATATTACCATGTTACTAACGCTCCGAACTACCATACTTCTATTATTGTGAACATTCGTTATCGCGTTATGTTCCGTTCTAAAGAAAAAAGAAATGTTAGTATTGTATATATAAACAAAAAAAAGACACTGCTACTAACTATCTTGCTATGTCCCAAACCATCATGCTTCTACTATCATACCACGTTCATTATCGCGTGAAAAGTTGTATTGTATTAAAAAAAAAGCAAAGAAAAAAAAAACTAACGTACTACTAACTATCATGTTTCTAATATCATACGTTCATTATCCATATCTCAGTTAATCTAATTTCAAAGATACGAAGTGCACATAAGAACGGAAGCAATTTCTAAATCTGAAAGATACAAAGTTTACGTAACAAATGAAGTTGATTTTTTAAGAAAATAATTGAGACAACTGATCATTAATTCATAGTAATAGACAAATTACGAACCTATTACGACATTACGCATTAACATGCAAATGATCAAATGTCGCAATTATTATCTTATTTTGAAATTTCCCACGGCCTAATTACAGTTTAGCAAATTAAAAATGGCAAAGCATTCAAATGATATAATTACTCAAATATAATAACAATTGATATAATTATCTACGTATTTCTGTTAGCTTTCCCACGTTTGGTCACATTTTTTGGATACGACCAATCAAGAACGTTTAAACGAAGAATAGATAGATTGTAGAGATATAGATAAAATTGGTAAGCATATTATATTAGATTTGTAATCTGTCGTCATTATTAATATATCAATATGTAAAATAATTGTCGTATTATTTTCCTACACTTAAAGCGCACGAAAATTAAGTAATATATAAATAGAAATAATATAGATACTATATGACGTAAAGGTGTATTTGATACAATCAACATTGCGAATTTCTCATGGCATGTGATCGTGACCATTTATGCCATCCAATTTTCGCACGTGCAAAATGATTGGTAAAAATGTAACGGACACACTGACTAGATGACAATTTTATTATAAGGGATATCAATAAAAAAAGTTTATTTAAAATTAATAATCATGCAAAGCCACACGATCTAAAAAAGGTAAAATTAATAATCATGCAAAGCCACACGATCTAAAAAATTTTTGAGTGGTCCGGATTTATTTCTCCATTTATCAGATGATACAGATACTCTGATATGAATTTTTAAACAATAATTATCATTTACAAGCCAGAATATTAAGAATTTGGCATCGTCATAATCTTGACCGGTCGGTCAAACCGCTCTGACCGGCTAATTTCGGTCACGGTCATTAACCGGTCATGACCGGTCATGACCTTACCATATCAAGATCCAAACTAGATTTTGATTTTCAAGTAGCAAGAATGTGATCATTATGTAATGAAAATCATTCGATTATTGTATCTAATCAGAATTAAGATTTTGTGGATGAATGCAAAATATGAATTAGACCGGAGATGAATTTACCAGGAACGTAGTGAAACGGTACATCAAACCGGATTCTTCCAAATGTATCACATGCAGCAAGTATAACATGCAGCGATGCTTTACTATGATTTACCGTATATGTGGTTTAAGGTTGATTTGGTATCATGATACAATTGCTAGAATTTGAATTAAGCACCAAGTGATATATAGTATCACGTGGAACAATAAGATCCGGAGTAACACCAATTTCGATTGCCGTATAACCTGATATGCATCACTCCGTTCCTGGTAATCACTACGTGATATGCATCACTCCGTTCCTGGTATACGTGATATGCATCACTCCGTTCCTGGTATACGTGATATGCATCACTCCGTTCCTGGTAATCACTACGTGATATGCATCACTCCGTTCCTGGTAATCACTACGTGATATGCATCACTCCGTTCCTGGTACACTCCGTTTCACTACGTTCCTGGTATTGTGTTACAATTATTACTTTATAAAATTTATAGTCTTTAAATTCTTTTTAAAAAATTTTAAGATTGACAAACAATAAATTTCATGCTTAAACCTTCAACATGGACCAACTAACACCATCAGAAATTAATAAGCTTGCTGATAATTATCAAAGAGGTATTGGCGTAGAGAAGGATGAACGTAAAGCGTTTGAGTCATATCTTAAAGCTGACGAGATGGTGAACGTTAAGGGAACATTTAATGTTGGAAATTGTTATGATTATGGAATTGGAGTTGAAAGGGATTTACAGATGGCATTTTTTTATTACCAAAAATCTGCAGAAATGGGTGACGCTGCTGGAACGTGTAATGTTGGATATTGTTATTATTATGGAGTCGGAGTTGAAACGAATATACGTAAAGCAAACATGTATTATCAAAAAGCAGCAAAAATGGAAGATAAATTTGCTCTCGGTGAATGTTATGATAAAGGAATTGGGGTAGAAAAGGACGAAAAGAAAGCATTCAAATATTTTAAAAATTCTGCGAAAAAGGGAAATGTTAAAGGAATAACAAAAATTGGATATTGTTATCAATATGGATACGGAGTCGAAAAGAATAAACATAAGGCGTTCAAATATTATCAAAAATCTGCTGATATGGGTGATGTTAATGGAACAATTCAAGTCGGTTATTGCTATGATTATGGAATTGGAGTTAAAGAAGACAAAAATAAAGCATTCGAATATTATAAAAATTCTGCGGATATGGGGGATGCTATGGCGACATATAATGTAGGAAATTGTTATCATTATGGAGAGGGTGTTATAAAAGATGAATGTAAAGCGTTTGAGTATTATAAAAAATCAGCAGAGATGGGATACGCTGATGGAATGTACCGTGTTGGCGAATTTTATCAAAAAGGAATTATTGTTGGAAAGGATATAGATATTGCTTTTGAATGGTATTTAAAATCAGCTATTACTGAAGAATGTCCTGGTAACGAAAAAGAAGAATATTTTCATTGGATACCATTTAAAAAATTTGAAAACATTGAAGAGATAGGTAAAGGAGGCTTTCTACCGTCTTCAAAACAAAATATTTAAATAACTATGGATCACATGAAGAAGTGGCAATTAAACTTGTAAAAGGTTCCAATAAAAATAGAGAGCCATTCTTAAAAGAGGTATTCTATTAAAATTTATAAATACTATCTTTGTTTTTAAATTTTTTTTTTTTTAAATATTAATTTTGGTAAAATAAATTAATTTATTATGTTTTTTAGTTGAAAGCTTGTCATAGTTTAAATCAATATTTAGGAATATCAAGAGATGAAGAAACAAATGATTACATTTTAGTGCTTAGTTATGCAAAATACGGATCATTGAGCAAAAATCTTGTCGATATCTTTAAATTTGAATGGAAACTCAAGTTAAAGATACTCCGTGATATTATAACCAATCTTGATCGTATTCATTCTCAAAAATATTTACATCGAGATCTGCATCCTGGAAATATCCTTTTGAAAGAAGATTATAAAGCATATATTACTGATCTAGGTTTATCGAAACCACTTGATGAAGAGGAACAAGAAGAACGTATTCATGGAGTTTTACCGTATCTTGCACCGGAACTTTTTCAAAAACAACCATATACTCAAGCTTCAGATATTTATTCATTCGGAATAATTATGGTAGAAATGACAACTGGTCAAAGACCTGTTAATAATTATAAATTTGATATCGGTCTTGTAATAAAGATTTGTAATGGACTACGACCAAAATTTGGACCAGGAATTCCTGATTGTTATATTGAATTAGTAAACCGATGCATGGATTCGGATCCAAAAAAACGTCCATCATCTATTGACATAAGAATCAAACTGACAAATTGGTTAAATATTATAAGGAATATAAATATCATTGAAAGTGAAGTCATAAATAAAATTAAAAGACAATTTTTGGAAAGTGACGAGATTAATAAAAAATCTTCAACAATTAAAGAAAATTTAAAAAATATATATACAAGTAAACCTTATGATATTACAGAAATTAACAAAAACTTATCAAAACTGAAAATTAGTAAACCTGTGGGTACTGTAGAGGTTCCTGATATTTAACAAATCAATTAAATATTACTATGCATTTATTATGCAAATATGTTTTATTATTTATTATTCTATATATTTGCTAAATTAAGATTTATCATGGGATTATTAATTATTGTAATTAATTTCCATAAAATTCTTTAATAGTAATCAAAAAATATTTTAAAATTGATTGATTCTGCTCAACCAAATTATTCTTATGACCAAATTATTCTTATGATCAGAATAATTCTTTTCTTATCTACACAAATTTAGATGTTTAAATAATATGTTTTACATATACCAAAAATATTATACGATTCAATCTCAATTCATCCTGATAATAATATGCTTTAAATGTCTATCATAATATGCGATAATATGCAATAATATACAATATGCAAGAATAAATTTATTAATAAAAAAGGTTTTTAAATCTAATTATCATATACTTCTATGCTATTAAATTTAATTGATTTATATTTAAATTTAATTAATTCAATGATAAATGATTAAATTTACAGAGTACATATACAGTAGATCATTCGATTCTCTATCTGATGTAATTCTTGATCTCCTCGTATCTCAAGTTGTTCAAGAGACACCGTAGCATGGCATCATAAGCTGCATGTTCGTTTTTGAATTATTTCGTAACTATCAAGTTTATTTATGAAAAAAATAAAAAATGATAAATCTATTTTTTTGTTGAGCTCGATGATATTTTCATTGGCGTATTTTACGAGAAAACCTAGTTTTTGTAATTTAATAATTCCTTCTTATTACCAAATAAAAATATCAGTTAATCTTGATAATCTGATCGCATAACTTGCCGCAATTAAGGAATTCGCAAAATATGAATTATCATGGATTTCATATAAAGATTTAAAAATAACAAAAAGATAGAAAAAATGGATCCTCAACTGCCTTAAAGCTATTTTAGTAAAAAAGAACTACACATTATTATACTGTGACATACTGTGATACATATCACACCCAAATTCCAAATTCAAATAGAAATTAAGAACTTATGAAAGAGGTAATTTATTAATTATTTATGCCAACCTTTATTGAACTAATATGCGTATTGAAGTGTTAATCGTCATTTAATTTAAATATTATTAAAACTTAAGAATTATTGTTAAATTGAATATAGAATAATTTATTTTTGGAATATCAAGATATGAAACCTCCAAGGTTATATTCTCGTCTCAAAATATGCAGAAATTTATTCTTTGCGCAATAATCTCCAAACTGTTTTACGAATAAAATAGAAAAATAAATTGAAATTATTACATTGGGGTTTCATACCTAAGGTTTAAATTTCTGAGTTTGAATTAAATTTGTGACGTATTTATTTCAAAATCAAACTATTTATTTTTATTTGTAAGCTTATTATATAATAATGAATTCTTTTGCAATCGTACATTTCTTTCGAATTCTATCAAAAAAAAAAATCTTATTATATCTCCGGATAACTCCTATTTCTTTTCTGATTTCGAAATTTCGAAACAGAAATAGGGCTTTTCGAACTCCCATTTATTTTCAAAATAAGAATTCTGAAACCCCTATTGTATTTCTTTCGAACCTGAATCTGCTCATTCTCAAGGACTTATTCATCGTAATGTTCATAGCGGTCATAATTTATAAGACAACCTATAAAGAACATATATCGCTGATTTAGGGCTTTTGATACTATCAAGTACAACGCAAAAAATGAAAATTACGGAACCTTGCCTTATGTAATTCCTAAATTTTTAAAGAAAACTATTTACTCAAGCTGTGGATATTAGGAATCATCGTGTGGAAAACAAATAAAATATTACCAGATCTGACTCGGCACAGATTCGATAATGGAGGCAGGTTACGGCATAACCGACCAGAATTAAATGATAATTAACTAACTAACATGTTGCTAATATATAATAATAAGTGTTGACATTTTTTTGTGTTCCCGCCAGCTTTAATAATAATATGTGTTAAATAATAAAACATCATAATAAGCGGCTTTGTTGTCTGACTTTAATCATTAGTAATCAAGTGATCAAGTTGTACTGTGTGATTATAAATTTGGGTGTTATTGATAAACTATTAACTTTCATCTTTTTGAATAAAACTAATTATGCCTTTTCAATTATTGATTTGAGTCCCTATTCAACATATGTCCGTATCCACTTACAATATATAATTGATGAAATTTTTACTTTATCGATATATGATATACTTAACCACATGTATCGGTAAATACTGTTTATCAATTTAGACTGATTTTTTCAAAAAAATACATCTCTCAATTCGAATGCAATGGTTTTTATTTAGTCTAGTGCACCTTTAGTAAACTAATCACGCGTCTATTTCATTACTCTAATAAAGGATGATTTAATGCACTTTTAACGATTTAGATTAAAATTTAATCTAATTTACTCGTAGTTGAGCTATTTACTGTGTATTATTGTTTAATCTTTACGAAACTTTTAAATTATTTAATCAAAAAATTTCAACCGCAGGCATAAACATTAATCAACAACTTACATGTCTTAACAGCAGATTATAATTACTTAAATCGTGGTGCACATATTTTGAAATTGTTCTACGATAACAAACATAAATTTATTTAAAGATTAGCCTCATAAAAAATGTAACCACTAATATGATATCATCTATGAAAGTATAATTATTTATTATAGAGTATTTACATATACAAGTAACGATACAAAAAAATTTATCACATTGCTAATCAAAATTACAAGGAAGGCATATCCTAGGTACCTTAATGATTAAAGTATTTTGCATCCTTTTTTATAGTTGAGTCCGAAATTTTAAGTGCATTCTTAATATTTTCGATAGGTTTATTAAACACGGTGACTGTATATTTTACTGTAGAAACAGGAACATGGAAATGTATGTTGTTATTTCCAAGACCTGAGTACTGTTCCTTATAAAAATATTGAAATCCTTCTCTCGTTTTCATAAATTTACTATATTATAAAATTATTACAAAGTTAATACTTAAATAAATTCATATACTTGTATATATAAAAAAAAGAAAAAAAAATGCTCAATAACTTAATGAGCCAACCAGGTAGGTCTCTCAAAGTACAGATCGATAGAGCAGCTGCAGCAAAACCAATCGATGAAAAGCTGTAACTAGATCTTTTTTATCTTGAAGCTATTAGTCAGTGTAAGTGTTCATTTAGAAGTTAGGCGTTTTGAAAATCATTGTTTAGCTCAATATAATTGGTAAATTATTAGCTGCACAGCCGCCCTGGTTGACTCTAATTGAAGGCAGTCCAAAATATAATAAAGTTTCCAAGCCGAAATGGTAAAACCATAAAGCTTTACAAGACTCATGTCATTTTTATCATTAAAACAGTTATGGGCTAACTTCCCGAAATCAATTTTTCAGAAATACCATTTCACCTACGTCATAATGTTGAAAATCCATTTTTCTAACGGAATTTATATGGATCTAGAGGTTGTACCCGAAATAAATTTCAAATTCCGGATAACCCGCCCGTTTACCAGATTATTACCGGGTCACAAACCGGATTGTTTTGAAAAATCTGGGTTACCCGGGTGACCCGGTTGACCCGGTTTGTTTGATTGGCTAATGCAAAATTGAGGTAGCTCTTAAGGGTATGTAATTTTTTTAGAGGTGTACCCGTTAAAAAATTTAAGCTCCGGGTAACGCTTATACGGGTACAAGCTCTACCCAGATCTAATAGTCTTTCACCTGTCTATAACAATTTTAAAACATATGACCTAGTAAACATGCCTATTTTAAGACCCATAACTGACAAAGAAATACTAAGTCTAGTTGATTACATAATCGTGAACTTAGTTCACAATCTTTAACTTTTAATTAAGACTTTTGCATTTAAATATAGACTATCAGTAAAGCGACGAGTCATACCTAGAGATTTTATAAACTTCAAAATATCAATATTTTATTAAGCTATTGTATAATAAGAATTGTATTGCATATGAACAAGAACTGATACTGATACTGTAACAAATTAAAATACCACAATTCAAATTCATTAACAATTGTTTAATCACGATAGTATCAAATCAACTTTAACCACATACAGTATTATATGTCAATTTGTACCAAAATTTTTTTATGGTAAATCATGAATCAACCAAATATTGAGAGGTTACAATCAGAATTGTATAGTTCGTACATACCTTTACGCTGCAATTATAGCGGATTAATATGTACAGATTTTAAATTTTCGGGGTGCACTGAAGGTAAGGAATTTTTTTATAACAG
Source organism: Gigaspora rosea (assembly GCA_003550325.1). Taxonomy (NCBI): domain Eukaryota; kingdom Fungi; phylum Glomeromycota; class Glomeromycetes; order Diversisporales; family Gigasporaceae; genus Gigaspora; species Gigaspora rosea. The sequence goes on along the minus strand of QKWP01000084.1, from coordinate 306,115 downwards.
ATTTCACGAATCACTAAACCATATCTTGCGAATCAACAAAGGGTTGAAAAAGAAAAATATGTAATGCAAGGCGATAAAGATCTATTCAAATATAATAATAAATAAACTGTACTATATGAAACTCATGTGTCACATGATTTTCGTGTAAAAATTTAAAGTAAACATATAAAAGGTACGATCTGCAAGATTAGATCTTTGTTTAGATCTTTTTTTTAATTTCGTATTAACCTTTTTTTTATTTATTTTATAATATTTATGCCAGGTTAAAAAGATAAGTAATTTGTTTGTTTTTTATTTTCTTTCTTAATTTACGTACTAACTTATTCTTGGTATTGTATAGTTTGGCGCTTGCATTTTTCCCTTCCCTCGTTGCTTAATACTTACACAGTGATTATCACCAGGTTAAAAAAGATAAGTAATTTGTTTTTTTTTCTTTCTTAATTTATGTACTAACTTATACTTGCATTTCTACCTCGTCGCTTATATATGTGTCTCTTACATAAACTATTTTACGTGGCTTCTTTACGACAGCTCAACATTGGTGCTACTATGGTTTATAGTAACATTTTCTTGCGGATGTGTTTTCATTATGCAATACATTGAATGGGGTTTCTAGGTGGGTGTTGTCATCATACTGTCACTTGTGGTTTTGTTTGGTGACTTCTGTGATTTCGCCGTCAGTTGTAATTGGCTTCGTTGAATCGTTTAGTTCGTTTTGTATTTTTTTTTTAGTTGACTAATATTTTTTCCCAGATGTCATTGTTGTGTCGTTGCTGGTGCCCTTGCTCGTAATACTGTTGTTCAATTGCATTGGTGGTATTGTAGTCATTATTTGGTGGGTCTTTTCGTATCACTTGTGGTTTTGGCTTGGTGGTTAGGTCGTGTCTGTCTTGCTGGTGTTGCATAGTTGGTGGTTTCGTCAGTGCTGTTGTCATCCTAGAGCCACTAATTAGGTGCCTTTGATGTCTTGGAACCGCTATTTGGTGCTGTTGTCACCTTGGAATTGCTGTTGTCATTCTGGTCTCTTTGGGTTTCGCAGTATTAGAGGTTTGTTTCTTGTAGATTAGAGTTATAGGATTTTTAGTAGTAGATTAGAGGTTAAGTTATTGTATGTGTAATAAATTAATTAATAATTAATAAAATTAATAAAATTTATAAAATATAATTATTTTTGGTATGTACATACCTTCGATTAATAATAAATTATGTGCTATAATAGCATGAATATGTATAATTATTTACAGAGGTTTATACCTATTTTTTTGATAATGTATGCCGTAAATGTTCGTAATTATTACACCTTCGTAATACTCTGAAGTTACTATAGCGTAAACTTCCGTAATTATTACCCCTACGTAATACACTGAACTAATCATAAGTTTTTTGTAAGTTTATCCCTGTGTAAAAACTTATGGAGGTTTACGCATATTTTTTTTGCTGATGTATCTACTGTCCTTAGGACCCAGCCAAGTATTTCTAGTCCTGTTATCATCGGCAGAAGACTTGGTAGAGCAGTTCCTGTCCTACACAGATATTACCTATGCTTCGATAACTTACACATTCACCAAGGCGAACAACTTGCAGTCAGAAAATACTTTTGCAATGCTACTATTACTTACTTCTGCTCTTGTAAGGTTCACTCCAACCTGATACTCACTATTACTTTCTTATCGGTCCTTTACTAATATATTCTAGACTTCCAATTCAGTTGGCCTGAAAGGGTTGATCTACTTGACATTATAGTTTTTCTCCTTCTAGTACCTACTTCTATAGCACAGGTTCTTTTTTTTCAGTACAGCTCTGGCAGCCAGGTTGGTAGATCTTGCCCCTAAGATCAATGTCTGGTTCTCCAGCTCCAGTCCAATATTTCAGTTTTGGTAGCACCATTAAAGATCTTTGCTACCTTTTTCTTGGAACTTGCCAAATAGATTTTCAGTTCCTTGGATTTGTCTATGTCATGAGGTACAACTTCACCTGAAAGCTCCTATTCAAGATGCCAACCAAGGACTATAGGTAATATACCCAACTGATTGATAGGAAATAGTTACTGGAACACAGATCTATTTTCAAAAGTATCACTAGTGGAATTTGAACTCTCGATCTGCTACTTGAGGGTGACAACTTACCAACTTCTCTAAGTCGCTACACCCTTAAAATACATTTTTGTACCAAAAGATTTATTATAATACAAGTAGTCGCAGATCACAATTTAAAATGAAATCTACATTCTATACTTAACTAGCTAGCCTTCTAAAACCCATTAATACTTGTTTATTATAATTTTTTTAAAACTAACCCTAAACCTAATCCTCTAACCCTAAAAAATGCACTCCAAAAAATTTAGTTTTCGAGATTTTATACTATCATTTTATTTTAACCTGGATTTTATTATGAACTGTCACAATTATTAATAAAAAATGTTATAGCTGATACTAAAGTTGGCTGATGCTAAAGGTTTAACCTATTTTAATATAAAATTTTAAATTTTTTTTCAGGTATATTTTTAGTTATTGTTTTTATAAAATTAGTGTAGGGTTTGGGTGTAGTTTTTATAGTTATAGAGTATATATGAATTATAGCAAAGCTTATAGTTTCAAATCAAAACCACAAAACTTTAGCATTAGCTATAACAAAAAACTATCCAATTTTTATAAAAATTTAAAAGTAAGTAGAATTTATTATGGCAAATAAAATTGTCTTAATAATGAAGGTCTATTTGCTTAATAAAAAAAGCTACTATTAGCATACTATGATCAGGTTTTATTAAAACAAAATTAAAAATTTTGTTTATTGTTTTGTTGTATTTGTATCCAATACATTATTGGATATAGTACTAATTAGTAATTGGCTAATTATGCAGTGTAACAAATATCATTATATGAAATAACAGATTTCTAATGAACAATAAAATAGAGTGATTTTTAGTATTTTTGCTAACTTTTTTAAAATTTGTATAATAATTTGTAGATAGAAAAAGTTCTAACTCCAAAAATTAACTGATACAGTATATAAATTTGACATATGTCAAATTTCAATTGATATATATTTTAATACAATATGAATTAATTTTAAATTTAGAGAAATTGTAAAGTAATATGCAATATATGGTAGTGAGTCAGTAGAAAAGTGTCAAATTTTTTTAAGTACTGTAAAAGTTTTCATAACTTTAAGCTTAAATATCTTAACAACTATCTTAATAAACTTAATATTTTTTTTTATTTTAATTTTATATAATTCCAAGATTAAAATAAAAAAATTTTTAGCAAATATGAAATAGTTGTTAAAATATTTGTAATTAAAAATTAAAAAAATTTTACTAAAAATAGTTTATCCCTTTTCTACTGCTTTACCCATATATAGTTAAATAATAATACTATAATACAGCAAATAAATAAATTGTTTTTTGTATTATTATTATATAAAAAGTTATAAAAGAATAAAAAAAATAGTATATTGCATTTTGGGACAATAGTATACAAACAAGACAATATACAGTGCAATAATTAATGCCTTTTTGGATTATGGGCTTTGGGACTTACAACATAGCACAGTGTTAAATTTAATGATAAGCTTGAACAGGTTGTTGACTATCAAGCAACATTTTGAGTACTTGAGCTTCTTTGAACAGCTATAGGAGTTGCAATCTATCAATATATTAAACAGAAAATATTTTTATTAACAATATCTCTAAAAAAAACAATAAAATTTTAAAAATATAGTATAATTTTTATTTGTGAATAGAGTATATGAAATTGTACAAACTTGGTATTTGTATTAGAAACTTTAATTTACAATATTAAAACTTAATAGTATTTGCACTTTTACTTTATATTACAAGAAAATATAGGTATACAGAATCAGTAGCATAATTCATATCAGAACTGTAAAATAAGTTACAACTTCTTCAAAATGTTTAAAGTCCTGTTTTTAAAAACATTTAGAATAAAATTTCTAAAAAAAAATATAACTAGCTATAAACAAATTTAGAAAATTTGGAGTCAAATATCAAAGTAGCACAAACTAAATATAATTGACTTTATTTGTTAATTTAGAATTTACTAGTGACTAGTTAGTAAGCAGAAGTTCATGATCTATTAAAAGTTATTTTTGGAAACTAATTAATAATTTTAAATTAGAATTTATCAGCAAAAACCAAAAGGCAGCATATTATTTGCAGAAACTACACAAATAACAAAAGATAGATATCAATAAATGTTTACTAGCTATAAATTAGAAATCAAAAAGTAAATAGTATTATCGAGCAAAAATTCGGTACAAGCAATTCTAATATCTATAAAGATAAAAATAAAAAACATATAAGAACAAAAACAAATCAAGCAGCAACAAAAAAAAAACTAATCAAATAGTAACAGAAGATCTCAAGTTTTAGAACTATATGATAATATAGATGTTGAGAATATTAACCAAAACTTACAATCCAAATCATTATTTGGATTATCATATTAAAAAACAATATTCAACACATATGCCAACAGCTATTGAAGAACACATTCTCTTGAAGCCCATAGAATATAAAAACTTTACTGTATTGCCTCTAGAGGTTGTTGAAGATTTGATTAAAAAGCTTGCAGTCCATGCTGATTATTAAACTTTAAAATTGATAGTATAACTGGGCTAATGCATAGCATTATATGTCCAGAGCCTATCATATGATGTTTATCATATTACACAAATGCGTTAATATGCATATGTTGGTAACATTAAAGCACAAATATAGACACACATGCAGACAGACAAAAAATTACAAATTCCATTTCTAATAAGATTTACATCATATATATCAAGTATATCAAAAAAGTAAAATTTGTTAAGATTTTTACAATTGAAGCACTTAGGAAGGTAATTTTTGTATCACTTTGCATAGACACTTATGGACCGTCGCTACACTCCGGCCAATAATTATAAAAAAGTAAAAATAACAAAAATTACAACTTTAAATTTAGGTCAGTATTGTTGCTAGACCGGTCCAGTAAAAACAACTGGAACTGAAAAGGTCACTGGAACTAACTGGAACAAACTGGAAGATATATAGGTTCTAGTAGTAAGTTGTCACTAGACTGTTCCAGTCACGTTTTTTTTACTACTGGATGAAAGTTCCAGTGAGGCCAGTGAGGTCCAGTAAGATTAGAGATTCGACCAACAATAAATTTTGTCTCCAGGTTATCTGCTTATAAAAACCTTACCCAGGTACAAAACCGGCTTGATAAAAATAGTTTGGGTTACCTGGGTTACCCAGATGACCCAGTGCAGATTAATAATACAGACATTCATATCCACATAATAATTGTGACAGATTAAAATGAAATCAGATTAAAATGAAATTTTTTTATTTTTTAAGCAAAATTTTAAAATTTTTTAGAAAATATTTTTTTAGGGGTTTTTTTAGCATTAGGGTCAGGGTTTAGGGTTAGGGTTATTAATAAATGAGTATATGTGGGTTTTATAAGCTTTAAAGGTAAGCAAGAAAGGTCCCCAGTTTCATTTTAATCTGTCACAATAATCATGCGGAATGAATGACCAAATTTCTTATTTGTACATGCCAAAGAAATTTACTATAAAGTTATCAGTACTAGTACTTTAATCAAATAATTAAATACTTTTAGTAGATATTCTCTGTTGTTTTATCTTAATCGATTAATTACTACTTGTAGATGACAAATAAATTGTCTTCTAGATAATGTTTCTAGAAGCCTACCTTAGTTTTTTTGATTTTTTGTATAGTAAACACTTGTTAAAGCTTTTAAAAGGAAAAAAATCAAAAAAATTTTTTAAGTGGATATTAGCCAATTAGACGAATTTTGTCTATTAACAAATTTTAATAAATAAATTCCCTGAGTCACGTAAGTAAAGAAAATTTACTCCAGGTTAGACATCAAAATCACAGGTTCTGGGTTAGGGGTTGGCAGGTTGAATCTCTAATGCAGACGCTTTTTTTTTTTTTTAAGATAATTTTTTTGGATTTAGTTAAAGCATTATATGTGCATTAATGCACAAAATTAAGAAATCATGCACACACATGAAACCTACTGTACAACAACTGTACAACAGACTCCTGAGTTTATTGAAAGTTTTAAAATCAGTAGAATGTACTAGACCTGGGTCTTGTATATGAACTTATATACGATAATAATAATTTTAATTCTTGTATTCTTATTGGCTAGCATTATATTGGTTCCAGTGAAATAATTCCTTCCAGTGAAAACTTCACTGGAACCACTAGAACACTGAAAATATCTGGATGTCCAGTGTGATTCCAGCATCCAACCAACAACACTGATTTAGATATAGTTAACCCTCTCAAAACTGATTCTATCAATACTAATAATCTGCTATAGTTTATTAAAAATAAAAGCATTAAATACTTAATAACTTGATAGTATACAAATTATCTAAAATCATGCATTTATATATATTTTTTAAAATAAGTTATTATAAAATGAATTAAATTAAATTTTTATTTAATTATCATTATTTTTTTATGTTTAATTTTTTGTAATAATTAAATTATTATTATATTTATTGTTTTAAAATTATTTTATCTTTTTTTTTTGGAATTTTAAAAAAATGGTGCATCGCACTATAGAGTACTTTTTGTTGGCACATGGTTAGCAATTAGAACATTAATCAGCATATCACATGATTGACAATCAAGAACATTAGCTAAAGTGTCACATAATTAGCAATTGGGCTATTACAGTCAGGATATTACAAAAATTAACAATATAGATCACACTTTTTATGGTAATCAAATGTCAATCAAATAATTCTAGAGATTTCTGTTTATCCAAACTCACCACAGCAAAAAAATTTTTAATTTAAAAAAAATTTTATATACTTAAAAATTTGGTTCTTATAACCAGACCATATCAAATTTCACTAAATTTAAAAAAAAGTTTTAAATAAATTTATTATCCAGGTTAAAATCAAAACAAAATTTATATATAAATTTTTAAAAATAAATTAAAGCTAGGAGTATGAGAATAAAAAATTATTTTTATGCAGCCTTATATATATTGTAAAATGGAAACAGAATTCAAGTAAATTTAGAATTATATAGTTAAATTAGGATTAGGGTATGAGTGAACATATGATAAAATCAACAGGATTTTATATATATAATTTTACTTAAATTCTGTTTCCACTTATAACATATTTGGATTTATTTATTTATTTATTTAAAATTTTTTAACTTTTATTGTTATACAAATCACTTGAATAAACATGAATTATATTTAAGGCTATTTGTTCTTAAATGCACCTTTATTAATAGATTTACTAAATATCCTAATTGACCATAAACAATCTACATTTCTTACAATAAATATCTAATAAAATTGTTATAAAAATTGTTATTAATCACAACAATCAGGCATCTTGATCAATAGCAAATTATATTAAGAAAGCTGCCTAAAAATATTCTAAATCAACACAAATGAAGCAAAGTTAAAGAATCTTGTATAATTGTAAAAAAATAGCATATTGTCTAGTAAATCTTCTTCATGCTTACTACTAAATTAATGAATATAATCTTAATATAATTAAAAAAACTATAAAATAGTAGTAGGTTAATATGATAGCAAGATCTATAACAAAAGTATAAAAGGTTTAATAGTTTGGGGCAAAGATTTGTTGACCGAATGATAAACTTATTCAATATTATAAATATGATTGATCAAATAAAGTATTTTCTACTAATTAAATTTAATACTTGCTATATTTCTAATATATTGTGATCTATTAATTAAGGTGCTTGAGAATGCCCCAAATTGATATAAATAAATTACTATGTAATACCTATAATAAAAATTTATAAATTTGATTAATTAATTGAATGATAAATTATCTTAAACAAATCGATCTGAATGAATAAAATTAGAATTATTATGTAATAACAACATATGAGTAACTTATCTTAAAATATATCAATTAAAAATAAATGCAATTCTCAACAAAAACAAAATAAAATTAAAGATATTCTGTAATGTAAAGATCTATAAATTTAAATAGATTAAAAATGCTAATTAACAAAAACTAAAAAAAATGTTGATAATAGTGAATATTCATAAACCTGAATAGCTTAAAATACTAATAAGTATTTTTTTTGCTTACTGATAATCTATATGATCAAAATAAAGCAGTCTACTAAAGAGAATCTTTTATAAAAGGTGTAATTTTGCAGCAATTTATTGTAGATCTACATGGACCAACATTAGCAAAAAGAAATATGCATAAACCTCTGTAAGTTTTTACGCAGGGGTAAACTTATAAAAAAACTTATGTTTAGTTCGAAGTATTACATAGGGGTAATAATTACGAAAGTTTATGCTATAGTAACTTCAGAGTATTACAAAAGTGTAATAATTACGAACTTTTATGTCATAGTAAATTCAAATATAGCAAAAATATTATGAACAACAAATATTGAAAACTTGCGAAAGCTGATGAAAACTGGCGTAAATCAATGATATATTAATATTATGATCAATTAATAATCAATTAATAATAAAATTCACATAATCATGCTTTTTGCAAATTTTTTAAATGTTTTACAGATTTTTGCATGTTTTTGCATATTTTCACAAGGTTTTACAATTTAATATAAAATTTTATATTTTTTATTTATTATTATTATACATTATATTTTAATTTAATATATATTTTTAATCAATATTATATATTTTATTATATATTATTATACATTTTTACAAAAAAAAATGAAAAAAATGACAAAAAAAAATAAAAACAAAAAAAACTAAAATCGAAAAAATAATGAAAAAACAAAACGAAAAAATAGTAATATTTTGAACCCTTTCGCACTTTGTCACATAATGCTAGCTCTAAACACTTATTTTTCTTATCTTGCAGTTAGCTATTATTTTTTTTCTTCTTTGTTTTAACTATAATATTCGCTTATATTAACTAATATTTGCTCATATTCGCTACTTCTAAAATAAAAATTGACAAAAAAAATAAAACCAAAAAAAATAAAAATGAAAAAAATAGTAATATTTTAACACTTCATTGCATAATACTAGCTCTATACACGTATTTTTCTTACCAGTAGTTAGCTATTATTTCTCTTCTTTTTTGTTTAACTATTATATTCGCTTATATTCATTCATATTCGCAACTTCCTAAAAAGTGCTAGTAAAAAAAAACAAACAAAAAAAAAACAAACACGAAAAGAATAACGAAAAAACTAAAATGAAAAAAAATAAACTATTATATTTGCTTATATTTGCTCATATTTTCTTATATTCGATTATATTTGCTCATATTCGTGACTTCTTGCAAAGTGCCAGAAGCGTTAAAATTGGTGTTCTTGTAAAGTGATGAAAAAGTCAAGTTGTTTTCTTGCAAAGTTTTGAAAGAAGTAAGGAATAAATAAAATAAAATAAAATTAAAAAAAAAGTAAAAAAAAGAAAACAAACAAAAAACAAAATGTAAGCAAACTAAGTAAAAAAATAAACAAAGCTCCAAATTTCCATTTCCTTGAAATAAGAGTTTGTGATTTTGTAAATCAGAAATCATCGAAAGTTTTCACAAAGTGCCAAAATAAAATAAATTAATAAAAATAAAACAAAAAAAAACAAAAACAAAAAACATGAAACGAAAAAATAAATGAAACAAAACCTTGCAAAAACTTGCAAAAACTTGCATTCTTGAAATTTAGAAATTGCTGGATTGTGTTCTTGCAAAGTGTTAAAAGGCTAAGTTGGCTTGTGCAAAGTGCTGAAAAGTCTTTGGATTTCTTGCAAAGTGCCAGTAGTAAAGTATAGAAATAAAATAAAATTTAAAAATTAAAAAATAAAAAAACCAAAATGAAACTAAAAAAATGAAACCAAAAAAAAAAACAAAGGAAAAATGAATAAATTTGATAGAAGATTTAAATTATAAACAGAAAAAAAAATAAACAAAGATCTTATCTGATCTTGTAGTACTATCATCAAAAATCATCGAAACATTTCGAAAATATTAGTCAAACACATCCTTAATTGTTCCAGGTTACTGATTGTCCTAAATATTTCGAAAGTATTCAAAATATTAAAAAAAAAAGAAAGAGAAAAAAAGAGAGAGAAAAACAAGAGAGAGGGAGGTAAAAGGGAGGGGGTAAAAATTATACAAAACAGCTTTTTTTAAAGTTTTTTTGTACATTTTATAGAATATATTTTTATGATCTATAGTAGCTTATAAATCAAATAAGCTTAAGAAATTTTGATTTTTATTTTTTTTTAATGGTCAAAAACACTCAATTATCGAAATATTTCAAAAGTTAAACATTGATTTATTTCGGAATAATTTAAAAATTAGTGTAAAATGGTTTTTTTATTTTTTTATACACTATAAAAAATCGTAAATTTATATAAAAATTTTATATAAGTTTACAATTTTCTTATGACTATAAAAAAATTGTAAATTTATGTAAAAATTTTATATAAATTTACAATTTTTTTATACACTATAAGAAAATCGTAAACTTACGAAAATTTCTACATAAATTTACAATTTTCTTACAAATTGTAAACTTACGCAATTTTATACTAAATATTATGTAAGTTTACGATTTTCTTACATACTATAAAAACTTGTGCAAGTTTATATATAAATATTTTTGCTAATAGATGAAATTAAAGTAGCCTTGCTCAAAGATCTTTAGCTCAAGATTTTCCCTTTGCTGTTGTTAAAGCTTATACCTTACTTTGTAGAGGTTCGCAAGCAAATTTGCCTGTATAATTACTATAAATATACCTCTGATCTAGTTTTTAAATCATTTAAGATATTTAAATAAAATTTGGTATTATAATATTTAAGAACAAGGATTATATTTTTGAATTATTTAAACTTATATTATAAGACAAAAAGTTTATGTTGCTTATAAGCTGAAAATATTGAAATTTTTTAACCAAAAAAATATTTTACAATATCTTGGCGAATTCTTTAAATATTGGTTTTAAAAATATAGTTTCTTATACACTTTGTAGTTTATATAAAGGATGACAACTTTCATTATTTGACTTTAACTGATTTACTTGTAAAAATTAGGACTTGTATTAGAAGTAAAAATTTTTTTATAGGCGGGAACATATAAAATTTGAGAAAACCTAAAGAAAAAATTCTATAGTAAAAGTTCCAAAACAAAAATCTTAAACTTTTATTACACCAAAGTTTTTTAATAATTTTAAAAAAAAATTATAATAAAGTTGATAAAACAGAACTAATATTATATTTGTTACTTAGAAAGTATATAGCTAAAATTAATATTTAAGGTTTTATTTAAAAAATTTAAAATTTTAAAATTTTTGCAGACAAATATGCCTGCATAACAAATTAAGGGATAGGATTTGAGTTTTTGTATACAGATTTTGAAAAAAGTTAAAAGTACTAATTTTAATAAAAATTAAATATAAATCTTTGCATTTTTTGGGTCTCATTTACCTTTTTCAAAAAAATGGATTAAGAGAATTAAAACAGATCATAAATCTAGAGGCTTTCTTCTCAAAATATATATATTGTTGAATTGTAAATAAGTATTATGAAAGTGCAATAATTTTAGACTCAAAAAAAGATTATCAGAAACCAATCAAAGCCTGATAGATCATTTTAAAAATGTTCTAGAATCGATTTCTGTTTTTGGTAATATTTTTGACAGTATTACTGGTATGTCATGTGATCAATAACTAGGATATTAACAGTATATCATGTGAACAATATTTACTATTAGATGCATGATTAACTATAACTATACCAACTCTAATAATTATTCAATACCTGCTACCTTATATACTACCTAGAGGATAGTAAATAAACGGGGGACAACTCAATATTACACAAGTAGATAATTGATCTTCAAAACTGTTATAATATAGATTTATATATAGATTTATATGCAGATTTATATATATCATATTCAACCTTCAAAAAATTTAATAATAAAAATTCTAGCTATTTAAATACAGTTTTTTTTTGAAACTCAACATGACTAAAGGCTGGTAACTAGCTTCGTAAAAGCTTAGCAACAGTTTTCTATATTTTTAAAAATTGAATCATATATTCCCTATAGTGTGACCTATTTATTCTAGTTCAAAAGAAAGGAAATGCGTTAGTAGCAATACATTCTGCAAATTTATAGCAATTGACATGAGTTAGAGAAAAGAGCATTAAAAGAGGCACTGTGTAAAAACTACCTAACTGTCCTGAATCTTAGAATAAATAACCTCAGATCAGGGAAATGCTGGAAGGAACGAATGTAAAACATTTGCAATCAAGGAGAGATAAATGAGTGGCATTCGTTTATGATCCAAGATGAGTTAAAAAAGATAAATGTAAAGCATTTGTTTATCTAGAAGGAGCTGTTAAGGGTTCTATTCAAGTATTTTTATATTTTTTACTATGGACTTTCATTATCAACATACTAACATATTGCTATTATATTTGCAAAATTTTAATGAAAGCTACTTAAGTGCTAATTGGGATCTTTTTTCATCTATATAGCAATTGAGCATCACTAGAAAATAATAGCAGAGTAGTGTTTGAACAAATTTCATGAGATAAAGAAGGACCACACCTATCATTATACCTACTAGCACTAACACCATTTCTACCCCCACATTTACCACACCATTTATTGCCACTCTTCTGACAATAAATCTTACTTTTAAACAATCTTTAATGCAATGGTCCTTTCTGATTCAATTTGGAACACCACCTCAATCATTGAATATACCTATTAATATGACATATAACTTGCTCTTCAAATAGTTCTTACCAAGAATTTACAATTAAATACTGTATTTATTGTTTTGAGAATCTTTTTAACTATAATATTATATGTATATATATATATATTTTTTTGTATTCAAAGTGTCCATCTTCGGGACATGGGAATTTTTATTCAAGATATTTAGGGCCGTCAGTATTCTGCTTAGGGGATACCGGCATTAGTTACAAAGATGAGAATACAACTAGCCACACATACACTTTTGGTATGGTGCTAGAGGCCTATACTAGACAATAAAATGGGTAACTTTGAAATGCATCATCTTTTTATAGAGACAATATTTTTAAAAACTATTTGGCAAACTTGTAGAGCTTATTATTGAGAACAAAGTTACCGGTCAAATTTTTTAAAATGTTGCTTTTATAAAAAGTTATAGTACTTTAAAGTTAATTATAATTGAAACACATAGTAATTACATATAAAACAATAGTAATCTTTAAAATGCATCAACTTTTTATATAGAAGGTTTTTAAAAAAAATATTTGGCATAGTTATATTCCTTTATAAAGTTACCGGTCAGTTTTTTAAAAAACCTCTTGTACAAAAAACTATAGCGATTTAAAAATTGAACATGTTGAGTATAGGTTTCTAGCACCAAATCTAATTTAAGTGGTCTGCCCTAAGGTTCCACACTAGCTGTTATACCTGCAACCCAACTATGGAAATTGCCTATTTAAACCCTCTGATCCTTGTTCCACCTGCCAACCCATCTTGTATCACTGATAAATTTACTAGATTCTAATTACCTACTCTTAGGACTAATTTATTTTCGACAGAAAACTTGGTAGAGCAGTCCCTGTCCCGCACAGGTATTACCTACACTTTGGTAACTTAGTTACCTACTTCTGCCCTTGTAAGGTTCACTCCAACCCCAGTACCGACCATTACTTTCTATTGGTCTTTCACCAATACGTCCCAAACTTCCAAACCAGTTAGCCCAGAAGGGTCGATCTACCCAGCATTAGGTGCCATTATGGTTTTTTCCCCCTGGTACCTACTTCTATAACATAGATCCTTTTCCTCCGGCACCTGAACCGGCGGCCAGGTTGGTAGACCTTGTCCCTAAGGTTGACATCTGTTTCTTCAGCTCCAGTCCAATATTCCAGTTTTGGTAGCACCGTCAAAGATCTTTGCTACCTCCTTACTCGGGTTTTGCCAAATGGGTTTCCGTTTCCCTGGTTCCTTGGATTTGTCTGTATCATAAGGCACAACTTCGCCCGAAAGCTTCCATGCAAGATAGTTACTAAGGACTACAGGTAATGTACTCAACTGATCGACAGGAAACGGTTACCAGAACACAGGTCTATTTTTCAAAAGCATCGCCAGTAAGATTTAAACCCTAGACCTGCCACTTGGGGTGACAACTTACCAACTTCCCTAAGTCGCCACACCCTTAATATTATATGTATATTGTATAAACAATTCATTATATTTATTTAGAATCAAATTGTAAAACTTGCTCTTTCTTCAAACTCCAAAGATGTTGGTAACAAAGGATCAGTTGCATTTGGAGAAATAGATTCAGGATACATTGTAGGTTAATATTATATTTTTTTATATTGCTGATATAAGAAATTATATCAATACAATTATACTTCTTATATTATTATATTTAATAATAAGGGAATAATGAAAGTAATATAGTATATTAATCTCTTTCCCAACCCTCGCCAACAAATGATCAATTTATTTTTAATGTTACTAATATATATATGAATAATATGCCAATTAACATAAGTGGCTTATTTTGGTTAAACAGTATCCAGAACATCATTTGACAGATACACTCTATAGGAACGTTTGTCTGTATAATGCTTATGCACTATTTTGATCATTAGAAAATTGCTTGAGAACAACCTTGGTTACTGTGAGCAAAATTATGACAAAAATAAAATATTTTGACCAATCATTCTTAAAACCCCAATAATTCTTACTTTCATAAATTGTGTTGAATTTAAATTGAAAGAATATCAAAATCCATTGATATTGATTGTAAAATATTTTTTTATTAAAAATTGAATATATTTTTTTATTATAAAATAAATACTAGTACAATAAATTTATACATATAACAAATAACAAGTTAAAAGCCCAAATAGAAACACTCTAGATTTGAATAAATCATATATTTGTAAGATTTATTTGGGCTTAGAACCAATACAGCAATATTAAAAAAAACTGTCCTAAAAATATTGCAATTTTTTTACATAGAGTTTTTGGCTTCTGTGAGTCCAGTTATGCTTCTAAACTCTTAGAAAGTCTTTCAGAAGTTGCGAATAATATACATAAGTGAAATGTCTTGAATCAGTAACAAACAGAGTATAACAAGTGCTAGTTTAATATAGTAACATAAGAATTTTTATAAGACTTACTAGTGCTATTGATAGCTATCGATATGTGACAATTTTGGAAGCCAATAATCTACTTGTGTAACATTAAGTTTCCTCCGTTTATTTACTATCCCCTAGATACTACTGTACTATAAACACAAAAAATTTTTTTATTTATACTGCCTGCTAACCCTAATATAAAAAAATAGCATTATTAGAACTCACTCTAACTCTAGCTTCTCAATACTATATATCATATATTTTATATACTACTTAAATCAAGTATACTTAATAAGCAAATATTGTAAAAAATCTTCATAAAAAACAATAATTTATATATAATATCAATCTTCTTTTTATCTTTTTCAATCTAATAATTAGATATTTATATATACTATAGCATGCAAAAAAAATTTTTTTACCTATACCACCTGCTAACTCTAACATAAAAAAATGACTTTACCAAAACTCACTCTAACCTTAACTATCCCAATATGATATATTGTGTGTTTTATACAATACTGTATTTAAATCAGGTATGCTTAAGATTTAAATGCTTTTTATTACAACAGCTTAAATTAGATATACTTAATATAGCAAAAATATTAAATAACTAAATTTATTAGTCTTCTAATTTACATAATTTCTAACGAACCATCTTATGCAGCTATTATCCTTAAGTGCAAGCATTTTAAAAAATATATCTACATATATGCATATATAAAATACAAGCAAGCAAATATGCAAATATTACAAAAAACATATCTACATATATTCAAATATGCAAATATCCAAGCATATGGGCCTTTGCAAAGAAAGAGCTAATACTACCCAAAAATGAAATTTAGGTTTTTATTATACTGTATTCAGATAAATTTTGACCTGTGCTACATTTTTCAATTATAAATGGAAATTGATTTGCATAATAAAAATTAAGATATTTAAAAATTTCTTGGAAGTTTCATAAATCACAGGATTACCTGACATAATAGACTAATCAAATCACAAAAATTTTGATTAATCTGGATAATTCTGAACAAAACAAATGTGATTTCTCAAAATCATATATAAACCAGTATTGGCCCTTTCTACTGCAAAGACCCTATATAAGCATACAAATGTTATCTCCTATTTGGGCAGGTTGAAATATTATGAACAGGCTTCTTGCAAAAACTACAAGTATATTCACGTTTTTTCTTGCTGCTTGTTTCTTGTGACATGCCTTCATTATAATAGCTTGTTCTTTTGTATCTTCTCTTGCCAGTCACCTTATGAGGATTCATGAACTCTACTATGTTTTCTTCACTTGAAGCTTGTGTCAAGGCCTCTTGTGCTTTGATTAACTCTTCTTCTTTAGCAGTACTAATTCTAAGTAATTCTTGATCTGATGAATGAATTTATTATCACGATACAATATGCATTTATTTAGTGCAGTATGTGCCATGCCCAAGCCTTTTCATAAACATCCTCTCATTAATAAATTCTTTATTTATGGGTTCTTCTACCTCATTATCTGCAAATAGTTGCAACCACACAAATTCATTTTCATCACTCTCCATGGGCCTTTCAATATTAGTAGCAGTACTTACATTAGTGAATTGTTGTCCCAAATATTCATGCTCTTTTGTTGCATCCATTCATACATCTCTTGAAATCCACTGACTTGCAATTAATCGTAAACTTCATTTAGTAATGAATGAAGTTGTTATTTCAGATTAAAGTCGTTTAAAACTTGAGGTAAATCAAATTTATTAATTTAAATAATTATAATAAATTTTTAATTGATAATAATTAACATTTATTTAGTTAACAGTTAATGCATTGAAACGAACCTAAGTGAACTAGTGAAGTATACTACCAACATATACTTATCAATCTAAGATATTTACTTTTTTATTTCATAGTATGTTAATAAGGGTTGCAAAACTTATATTATGATTACCTATATTATAGAAAACTTGACAATCACAAGCCCACAAATAATTTCATAGCACTTAAAGAATTTATTTTTCCAGTTAAACTTGGAGATAAATTTAATAATTTAACTTGGCCTCAAGTCGCAAACAATGATGCATATAAACATGAATTTGATAGTAAAAATAAAATGTGGTTTAAACTGTTATTTCTCACTCTCCTAAAACACACCTTCCTGAAATATTATTTATCCTACTCTGTAACTCCGATATCCCTTTCTAACAAGTCACTTTCAACTTAGTTTAACTGATGGTTTATTTCACCAAAAGCCATTTCACTGACAAATTAATTCGGTCATTGCAGTTAGTGTCAAGTTTAGAATTAGGGTTAAGGTTAGTGACAAAAACTTGTGGTGAAATACTGTGGGTGAAAAAACTTTTCGGTGAAACAAGATGTCAATGAATTGATTATCTGTAAAATGATATGGATCCATATAGAGCTTGTACCCGTATAAGCGTTACCCAGGTAACCCGGTTAACACCTATTAACCGGGTCATAGCTATCGTTAACCGGGTGACCCAGATTTATTATCCATAAGCATGATAATGTGACGTACAAACGTATGTACAGTATGTATGTCTGTTGGGAGTGAGGTCATTTTAAATTTTATTATTTAAACCCAGTTTATTTTCCGACGGCCTCTAGCCGTTAGAGAATAAACTGATTATGTTACAGCTATTATTATGATTCTCGGAGCACCTGTAAAATTTGCTGAATGAATTTTAGGCTGGTTAAACTTATATATTAAAGTTTATACATAAAAATTAAATAAATTTATCGGTTACCATTATCATTATACGTAGTTTTTTAAAAAAATGCATATAAGAGAATTTATGATTTTGCATCAATCAATCAAAAAAAACTGGGTTACCCGGATTATTAAGATGACCCATTTTATAATGTTGTAAACGGTGAGTAACCTGGAGCTTAAATTTTTTAATGGGTACACCTCTAAAAAAATTACATACCCTTAAGAGCTACCTCAATTTTGCATTAGCCAATCAAACAAACCGGGTCAACCGGGTCACCTGGATAACCCAGATTTTTCAAAACAATCAGATTGTGACCCGGTAATAATCTGGTAAATGGGTGGGTTATTCGGAATTTGAAATTTATTTCAGGTACAACCTCTAGATCTGGGGTCCAGTGGGTTTTAAAATTGTCATAGGAAGACAAATGACTATAATAGGTTCAAAGAGTTTTAATTTTAAAATTGTATAGACAGACGAAAGACTTTATTAGGTTTGAAGGTTTTAAAATTGTTGTAAGCAGGTGAAGAACTTTACTAGATACCAAAGAGTTTAAAATTGTTATAGAATTTTAATGTACTTTATTGATTTTTTTATTCAATAAAAAAACATTTTATTTAAATATTTAAAATATTATTTATTTTTTTATTTTTTTATTATTATGATGTTTTTTACAGCTGTTTTCAAAAAGGTGTGAACAATCAGGGATCACCATATCATAGGAAATTCACGATATTTTCCAAATTTCCTACTTTTTTTTACTCTCGCTTCTAACAGAGAAAGATTCTCCCCAAATTTCCAATAGAAATAGTTTTTATAGTTCAATAAAATAATACTATTCTAAGTTAAAGATAAATTTTAGCAGGTGAATTATGAAATTTTTAATAAATTCCTAAAAACAGCAGTCATCTTGAGTCTTGCAACATTTATGATTTTGCTTTAAAAATTATAGTGCTTTAACATTCTCTTAAAGTAAACTTTTAATATTTAAAGTTGCTTGAATGATTTTTTTTTTGATTGTATTCAATCTTGATAGCCAATTAATGCATTGTAACAAAGTGAAAAATTAAAAGAATCTTTTAGAGTTACTTAATAATTTTAATGCAATACATTTTTCTTAAGCAAAAGAAACTTGATTTTCTGTCCAATTGGGCGTAAAAATTCGTGTATACGCATATTTGATAGCTTCAGTTCGATTGCCTCTAGGAGTGGTTTTGTAATATCATATTTGAATTTTGTGTTTGCAAATAAACTGCACAGTATAAACACTTTCGACAACTAAAGCAAGTCCCTCTTTTGTATATAAGTTTTATATCTAGTGCATCTGCTATCAATATTAATATGATTATAAAAACAAAATAATATACATTGCAATAATTTGTTTATATAGCAATAAAGATAATGATTAGAAAAGGGTATCACGCACTTATCAGTATGAGTGCTTAATTGCCACATAGTTAATAATATAAAAATTACAACGGACATCATTAATTATCTAACCTAAAATATGTGTTGATTAAGCATCTCGCACTGATAAGTGTGTAATGATCGAGATAAAAAAGTTAATTATTAAATTTCTGATTTTCTGATTCTCCATATGGGTATATGTCATAAAAATCTACTGTTTGCACCTTTTGAAAACAGCTATAATGTTCTAAAAGGTTAAAAGCAAGTAATGTTTAAAATTATTATTTAAGAGTAGTCTTAAAATGTGCTGAAGGTTCCAAAAATAACAGGAGAGCTTGAGTTTGAAGAATTAAATTCTTAAATTCATTTTTCATACTTGATAGAAACTTTATGAAACTGGTCGAGACACAGCCATTTAATATACTTGTTATTATAGTATTCTTTACATGAGAGATTTCTTGCATTCGATGTTTATTTATTTTTTTTTTAAATAAAAAAATAAATAGATTAATTATTGAAGTAAATTTTAAATTACTATAGTAGATGAAGTTTATTGAATGTCATATTGCACAAGTTGTTATGTCATTCTCATGAAATAAACTAGTTATTTTATGAATATCGGGAATAGTAAAATCACGTCTATTATTCTGTGAAATACACCGTATTCATCTGATATCTATTAAATAACAAGTATGTATCATGCAGTGCAAATATAATACGTATATATGCACTTTGTACATATATATGATAAATATTGCATTTGTATTTTTGACCAATATTAATCTGCTATAGATCATAGTATGATCTATAGCAGATTATATATCAAATGGGCATAATAAATTTTTTAACTGTTTTTTTTTTGTTTTTTTTTTTTAACTTAGTAACTCTTAATTTCTATTAGAGTTTAGTTTAAATAATAAGGAGGTAACTGTATTCTTACAGTTCGTAAGAAAAATTATAAATTTATGTAAAATTTTACAATTTCTTACATACTATAAGAAAATTGTAAATTTACATAAAATTTTTGTATAAATTTACAATTTTCTTATGCACTGTAAGAAAATTGTAAATTTGAATAAAATTTTTACGTAAATTTACAGTTTTCTTACACACTGTAAAAAATTGTAAACTTATGTAAAAAATTTACGTAAATTTACGATTTTCTTATGCACCATAAGACTTACATAGTTTTACACTAAATCTTATATAAGTTTACGATTTTCTTACATACTGTAAAAACTTACGCAAGTTTACATATATATATTTTTGCTTATGTAAGCATCCAGAACTGGCTGACTGACTTATGTAATGGGCCTGTTTTGGTAATACAGGATGGGTTGGCAGAAGGGACAGAGATCAGAAGGATTAAATAGGCAATCCTTTAGTTGTATTATAGATATAACAGCTAGTACAAAACCTTCAGGTGGAATACTTAAATTAGACAACCAAAAGTTGTATGTGTGGCTAGTTGTATTCTCGTCAATTTAACAAGTAGTGTTTTGACCCAAGTGGGTGTCACCTTGGTCACCACGGGTGGGTGGGTGACCCGTGTCAAGTTGTAAAAGCCTGGGTGAGAACAGGACAGGGAAACTAACTATATGTAAGGTCCCTGCCAAAAAAATCCAAAATATATATTTATATGATGTGCAATATGATTAGCTATTTGGCTATTTTTTATCCAAATATGGGGGTTGTATAAAGCCAGGTGCATTTACATGATATAAAGCCAATCAAATCATAATATTTGATCTTTACAGATCAGCCCGATGAGACAAAAACAAAGAAAAAAAGTGAAAAACGCTAAAAATACAAAAAACTGTGTCTAAACCTGTCTAGGAGCATTAATAAAAAATGGCAGGAAGACAATTTTACATATAAATCAAGCCCTAACCCTACCCCCTAACTAACCCTTACCCTAATTTTAATTAAATAATCAAAAACATATAAACGCACCTGGTTTTAGCTATCCCCAAATATGGTAATAAACCCAAAAAGAAAAAGATCTTCATAAGCAAATTACTATTGTTGCGAATCAATCTATAATTTTTACTAGCGAGGACATTTATATAATTTAAAGTACTCTTTGAATTATGGTGTAGCAGAAACCTTATATATAGTTTTCCTGGTCCTGTAAGATTGGGTGGATCACCCACAGGCAGAGACCCAAAACAAATTAATACAAATTTGTAAGTCGACAAAATCAAATTTGAAAAATATTTAATAATAAATTATTGAAAGGAAACATAATGCAGTACAGAATTTTAATAAACAGTATTATAGCAGATAGTATTTTTGCATTATAGCATTACGGCATTACGGCATTATGGCTTTATAGCATTACAACTTTACGGCATTACAGCTTTACAGCATTATATTATTATGGCTTTACAGTTTTATGCTCATAGCCATTACAGCAAAAAATATAGCAATGCCGTAACTGAATTAATTTGTAAAATTAATTTTACTACCAACTATAGGTCAACACTCTGGGTCAAATCACTAGTTATATTAACCACCTGAGATTTTTTTTAATTGACTCAAGTGACCTGACAGGTCACATATCTAGTGATCTGAGTGGTACTTTTTTTTGAACTGACCCATTTCCATATTGTTCACCTGTCAGGTGACCTGGGTGAAAATATTTTAGGCAGGTCAATTCACTAGTAACAAGTGCCGGTGACTCTCTTGGAACACTGAAGGCTCTAATATCTTGAATAAAATTTTCTAAGTCCTAAGGCAAACACTTTAACAAAAAAAAAACAAAAATGTATTTATCAAAAGTTTTACTAAAACACATCTATAGTGTTTTATACTATGTTACAAAACTATTAGAATAGTCAATAAAAATTTAAAATTAGGTATAATATAAAATTTAATTTTTTTGTTTATTTTTTTAAAAAAACATTCATATCTCAAAATTTGCTTATAAAACCATCTTTGGGGGCTTTAATAAAAAAAATTTTTTGCTAAATTTTGTATATACTAATGCTAGATAAAATCCCCAAACTCACCCTGACTCTAAAGTAATTAAAGTTTATTTTTTTTTATAAAAATTTATTTTTTGGGTTTGTTACACAGATTTGCAAATCTGATTTACCTATGGTGATAAAATACAAATAAAGTTCATTTTATAATATTTGTTTATAAAAATCAATTAATAAAAAATTATTTGATTTTTATGAAAATTTAGAGATAATTAGAACTTACTATCTAATGATGAATAAAATTGGCATATTATTAAAAATTAATTTACTTAATAAAAAATTGCTAACAATATATCAAAGTTATTTTTTTAGTTACTTACAAGTTTACTTAGTGCATGAAACTAAAATTAATTAGTAAAAAATTTTATATTCACAAATATTTATTAATTAATTCTAACTAGGGTGCGGGACGGGCTGGGCTAAGCCCGAAAACTTGTGGGCAGGGCCAGGCTTTGGTCCAGTTCGGGCCTATAATTTTTGAGCTCACTATTGTTCGAGCCAAACACAAATCGGGCTCGTTAAATATCGGGCCAGGTTCAAGCTTTATAAGAAAGCCCGATTAGGCCCGATAATACCCAGTAAACTTATTGTCAAAATCATAAGTAAATTAACCAATCAAGTTATTAACGTTATAGCGAAAATCGGGTTCTCTGAAAATTGAAGAATTGGGTTAGCTGTGCAATGCAGTTTCGTTAAAGCCAGGAACGTTATATAAGTACATCTTAAAATTATAATTTTCTGCAATATAATATATTATTTACATTATTTTGTTTTTCTTTTTAATAATAAATGTAGATCGTATAAGTACTATTTATACACCAAATAGTCTCAATTAAGCTCAAGTGATTTATTTGCTATAAAAAAAAAGAAAATAAATCCGTTACTGAATATTTCGCATCCAATAACAGCACATCTGGCTTTGAATTTAATGTGCTCGCAATCTGATCCCCTGGTTAGCACATTAAATTCAAAGTCAGATGTTTTTTAATTGTCATGTGAAAACGATCCTTTGGATCTTTCGCCTGCAAATAAAACCATTATTGGTTGCTATGAGTCCATTAACTATATAATATAATTAATATTGTAATAAATTAAATAAATTAATTTTCGAAGGGGTTAAAACCTCATTATCCTTGTGGACTAAATTATATTGTCGATTTTTTTGAAATAAAAATAAAATAATCAAACTGAATAAATAAATGAATCCTATATCCGCATTATTTCACCGACAAACGCATGTTGAAAACTTAATTTGTAGATATAATTATTTTAAAGACGATTAATTCAATAAATTGTACCGACAATTTTTTTTTATAAATTGCACCAACTTTAAACTTAAACCTGACTCTAACGACAATGACTAGAATTAATTTGCCTGCGAAATTTGCTTTTGGTGAAATACCTTTTATAAAACGGACTTGTCCGTGAATTACCTAGTTGCAAAATAACCTTGCCTGAAATTAATTCTCTGTGAATTAAGTTTTCTGTGAAGTAATTATTGGTAAGTTGATCGAAACCGAGTGAACCTGATACAGTACCATTAAATAAATATTAAATAAAAATCTCAATACATCTATAACTTAACCGGATCAACCGAACAATCATTCGGGAATTATGATAATAGCTATAAGTAAAAAATTTTAGTAATGCATATAAATTTGCGGGCTGAGCCGGGTTGGGCATAGTTTTAAATAAGGCCTGGCCTGCTTTATTTCTCGGGCTTTTTTTCTTCACGGGCCGGGCTCGGGCTTACAAATAATATTCGGGCTGAGTTTCGGGTCTAAGCAGGCCCGGCCCGACCCAGCCCGACCCGCACCCTAATTCTAACTTTATGTAATATATAAACTTGTTTAAAGGGCATCCATAAATAATGCTATATACCCCTTCATAGTAGTGCTTGATCCCTCTACTATATAAAAAATTTTTTCAAATTCCATATGTTTATATATAAAATTTTACAAAAACTTGAATATCTTGTAATACAGTAATCCAATTTAGATGATTTAGGTACCATTTGATTCGTCTTAGTGAGATGAATCCAATGATACCAAATCATTTCATTTGAATTACTGGATCGAAAGATATTCACAAAAAACTATTGTACATATAGTAATTTTATAAGAAAAGATATGACCAATAGTATTTGGCCAATAGCTTTTGATCCAGTAATCCAAATAAAATTAAATTGGTACCATTTGACTTCTTTCACTGAGATGAATGGTACTAAAATCATCAAATTTGGACCACTATATTAGTTTTTAAACAATTTTTTCTAAAAAAATTATATTATATTTTTTGACCTCTATAATTATCAGAAAAATATTTTCTTTTGACTGACCCTCCTCTTGTATAATTTTATTTATAAATGCCCTTTAACACCTAGAAATATATCAAATCATCATAATTCCTTTTTATTTTATGTGAAATTTAGAAAAAAGATTCATAATTTTAGATTTTTGATCAAAAAAGTCAAATTTAAGCAACTTAACTCCAAATTCAAGTAATATAAAAAAATTTTGCTAATTTAATGTATTTTTAGGTGCTGAATAAGTTTACTTAGTGCATTAAATTAAAATTAAGTTATTTCTTATTTTTATCAACCTATTTGGATTAGACAATTAATAATAATATATATGAGGGTTGATAACAAAGAAATAGTTTTTAAATTGCTTAAGCATATTTGTTCTTAATAAAAAGTTGATATTAATAAGGTTGATATTAATGGAATAGATATTAATGAGGGTTAACTGTATTTAGTAAAATCTTATAGTTCACAAAATTTTACTAATTAATTCTAATTTTATGCATTAAGTAAATGTTTAGAACTAATTATATATTAAAGTAGTAGTATTATTTTTATTTTACTTGAATTTTAGAAAAAAGATGCTTAAATTTGACTTTTTTGATCAAAAATTTAAAATTAAGCATTTTTCCAAATTTAAAGTAAAAAAACAATTCTGCTAATTTAATATATTTAGGTTCTGTTCAAGTTTACTTAGTGTATAATGTTGGAATTAATTAATAAAATGTTGTGAATTATAAGATTTTATAAAATTTTATTAATAAAATTCTTTAAAATCTTATGGCTTACAAAAGTTTACTAATTAATTCTAATTTAATGCAATAATGAATTGTTCAAACCTAAAAATATATTAAATTAAGCAGAATGGTTTTTATTTTATTTGAAAAGATGCTTAAAAGTTTGACTTTTTTGATCAAAATCCAAAATTATGCATCTATTCTCTAAATTTCATGTAAAATAAAAATAATTCTGTTGATTTGATGTATTTCTAGGTGCTGAACAAAAAAATTGTGAATTATAAGATTTATTAATTAATTCTAGCTTCTAAAAGACTAAAAAAAATAACTTTGATGCATTGTTATCAAATTTTTATTAAGTAAATCAATTTTAATTAATAAGACAATTTTAATCATCATTATAAGTTCTACTTACTTCAAAATTTTATAAAAATTGTATGATTTTTTATTAATTGATGTTTATAAAATACATCAAAAAAATCTATTATGATGCAAATAAGTTTTTTATAAATGACCATTAATAAAAAATTATCTATTTTTATGAAAATTTAGAGGTAGGTAGTGTTTATTATGGCAAACAAAATTGTCTTAATAATGAAGGTCGATTTACTTAATAAAAAAGCCACTATTAGCATACTACGATTAGGTTTTATTAAAACTTAAAAATTAAAAAGTTTATTTTTTTGTTGCATTAGCACCCGACGCGACGCGTCATTGTATGTAGTATTAATTAGTTATTGGCTAATTACGCGGCGTGACAGACATCATCATGTGACGTGACAGATTTCTAATGTCTAGAATGTACTGTAGCTAGGGATGGTAAAGTCAGTCCAGGTCCGGTCTTGGTCCTAGGACCTGTAAGTCCTATCACATGGACCTAACGACCAGGTCCTCATATAATAAGTCCTAGAACTTATGCTCGACCAATAGGAATAAGTTCTTGGACTTAGTTCTAATACTTTATAACCAATTAAAATTCTTTATTTACTATTTTATTAATATTTTTAAGTTCTAATATATTTTATATTAGGACCTATTGTGGACCTATGGACCTAGGTCCTAAAATTGGGACCAAGTCTTTAAAGACCAGGCCCAAAACCAGGTTCTAAAGTCCCGGACTTAAGGACTTTGCCATCCCTAACTGTAGCTACGTCAGACTAGGGATACCGCGGATCTGCGATAGCATAATATGCGCATAATTCAGATTTTACCGCAGAAGCATATGCGACAGCTATGTTCGCATATCAAGAAATAATTAATAAAGCATAATCTGCGCATAAAATGGCCGGAATTAAAGATCGAGTAATATCGGGTTTATCAATTTCCTATTGGACGCAGCATTTGATTGTACGAAACATAAATTTCATAAATTATCAGATTTGAAATTTCAAATAACGGTAGAATGTTAAGTAATAAAACATATCGTTAAAGTATATAAAAATAATAAGAAACATATATTAGGATACTAAGTTAATTTTTCGTTTTGCATGACATGGTGTTCCAAAATTTCAGTTGGCTGGTCGGATTTTTTTTTTAATCTACTGTAAAATAATATGCTCATGTTCACACCCAGAAAATTTTAGATTTTTTTTTCGGTTCTAACGGGTAATTCCAGAAAATTAAGGTCACCATCGGGTGACACCGGAGAAAAAATTAAATAGCAAAAATGGAATAATTGGCATGATTGAAATTTTAAAAAAAGATCGGCGGGTTATGCAAAACGAAAAATTAACTTTGCGTATACTAAAATTTTGCAGTGAATTTTTTTGTTTAGCGCAAAAGACAGTTTTGTAAACACGACACTTTTCGTAATTTTATATTACACAGATTTTGTGGTTTTATTGATAAGTTACTGATGGGGGTTCAGTACTTACAATAACGATAACGATAAAAATTTATAATGATAAATTTCGCATATTTCTATCTGATCCGCATAATCTGTAGCATAATTTAAAAAAATTTATCGCATAATTCGCATAATTCGAAGAAGTGTAAAGCAGGCAGAATTTGGGGTTTGTCGCAACAGAAAATTAGGATCCCTACTCCAGACAATAAAATAGGCATTTTTGGTGACCTTTTTTAAAATTTGTATAATAATTGTAGATCAACTATACCTTATTATTTGACATAGCAATATTTAAGTCAACACGTGTCGACATGACACATAACATATAACTTATACTGTAGATCAATTTTTAATTATCACCTCTGAAATCGTCAAAATCCGCCCATATGACGTCACTGCAATTTGCAATTTTGGGGGCCGCCCTGGATAATTCTGTAATTCAATAACAACAGAAACAATTAACCAATTAAACCATGTATCATATTGTATGTTATCATGATAAGTTAGTTGTCTTTAATTACTGTTTACACAAATCGCATTTTCAAAGAAAAAAAAAGTAATTGACATTTGCATCGTCACATGAAATATTACTATATTTAGTTTCTGTGATCATGTACTGTACCACATCAAGATGATTATAAATAAGAAATCCTTCGTACTACGTGCCCTTAATTATCTAGCAAAATGACATCAGAATTTTTTAAGAAACTTTCACAAGATTTTACTCAGCTGCTTGAAAGTGAATATGGTCATGATGTGACATTTGAAGTTGAACAATCGAGTACTAGCTTATTTAAAGCACATTCAGTAGTTTTATACCAACGTTCATCATATTTTCGTCAAAAATTAGCAAATGCAAATAAGAAAAATAATGTTATTGAAATTAAATTACCGAATGTTTCTGCCGAAATATTTAATGTCATTATTAGGTAAGCAATGATTTTTATTGTAATTATTTATAATTACGCAAAAAAATAAACAAAAACTTTTATTTGTAGATACATTTATAGTGGCGTAATTTCTTTAGAAAATTTTGAAGCTTCAGCAATATTTGATTTACTGCTTATTATTAATGAGTTCATGTTCCCAGAATTAGTTGATCACTTTCAGCATATACTTATTGATAACAATGCAACATGGCTTCGTTTAAATTTTTCTCGTGTCTATCAAATAAGCTTTCAAAATGAAAACTTTTTAGACTTACAAAAATTCTGCAATGACATTATTACAAAACACCCGAGAATGATTTTCGACTCTGATGATTTTAATAATCTCCAAGAAAATGCTTTAATTTCACTTTTAAAGAATGATTATTTACAAATGTACGAATCAGAAATTTGGGATAAGATCATTTTATGGGGAAAAACGAAAACTCCAAATTTACCACCTAATCTTAAAGAATGGACTGACGATAATTTTAAATCTTTAAAAACTACTCTTCAAAACTGTCTTCCTCACATCAGGTACTTTCAAATTTCTGGTGAAGATGTCATAAAGAAAATTAAACCTTATCGAAATATTCTTGAAGAGAATACATGGGATGACATGATATCAAAATTAGTAGCTCCAAATTTGCCTATTACATCTTTAATTTTACCTCCTCGTAAAAAAACAACATTACAAATTCCTCTTGGAAAAGAAATTTTCAATGTATGTTTTAATGATGATGGTGATGTAAGTTTTAATGATGGTGGTGAAAATTCTTTAGGAAGTCGTACAATTCGCAAAGCACGTAAAGGTCGCAGCCGTGATGACATGCTTTAGGACCTCTATAAGTTCATCCTCTATAAGTGCACACCCTCTCTAAATGCACACTCTTATTTTTATCTTACTAGGCTAACTAGATATTTTATGCCTGTGTACACGCAAAGTGGGTCACCATATGAATTTAAATTTTTACTTAGAGGTAGTAATGTTGGGTTTACAAGTGAAACATTTAATAGGTTATGTGGCAATATACTCTGTACTGTTGTTGCTGTTAAGGTTAAGGCACGAATGAAATACTTGGTGGTTAAGATCATCTTATTTGGGATATAGATATGCAACAACAGCAAATAGCTTTATTTTCTCTTTGAAAAATGGAAATTAAACGAATCTATTCTTGGTCATGTAAAAAGCGCATCAGAAGTGGTAACAGTAGCAGATCACAAGGCCCATGGTTTAGCGCTAATTCCTTTGGAAGTAATGAAAATACTAAAAATTGGTATCACTCAAATAATTATGGTATATGGTGGCTTTTTATTGACCTTACTCTTTTTGTTTCTTATTTTGGTTATCATATTCAATAATAAATTTTTCTAATATGATGGTATCCTTTATTTCTTATTGGCATTTTCCTTTAACGTAAAATACTTGATATCTGAATTTTTCCTATTTTTTTTTCGTAGTTATGATATATTTTATAAGATTTAAGAAAGATTTAAGAAATTTCATCATTATAAGTGCAGTAATCTCTTCTTTTATACGCAATATACTTTATTGCTAAGAATTTATAACGGCTAACTTTATTGCTAATATTAACGGAAGTTTACGTTCAGCGTCCTGCAATGTGTAGAATTTGTTAGACACGAGATTTTATTATTTCGTCTGTTGAAACATTCTTCATGATTAATGATATTAAATTTTTACAGTTGACGTATTTACTGTATTTATGAAATTATGGTACTCGATATACTACATATACTAAATAGTGCAGCTATTTGCGCAGCCCATACAAAATTATGGTAAGACGAAATATTTGAAGATATTATTCTTTTAAAAATACAGTAATTTTGTTTTTATCCTTATCACAGAGAAGCCAATCTATTAAAATAGGATATTAATTTATAAGAATTATACGGAATTTTCGTTAATTATGTCTAAATTTAATTTCCCATGAAATTACAATAAATTATTTGTTAGTATTAATTTTTTTTTTTAACCACCTCCACAGAGTGTGGCTTCGCACCTATCAAAATCTGGTCCTATTTTAATATGCAGTATGGAGACGATGTCATTAATTAAGATGTCTTTAAGATTGTGAATCTCGAAAATTAGAGCGTTGGTGTTTTTTGTGCTTATAATTTTACGAGGTGAGAAAGTAGAAAACGTAGCCTGTCCCCTTTTCAGTCTTGTGAAGAGACTGGACCACTGTTTGGGCTGTTGGGTTGAGGTGACTTCGTTCTTTCCAGCTAGACCATGTTGGGCAGCTTCGTTATTGTGTTTGTGGATCTGGTGATCGGGTGATTGATTATCTCCCTTATCTACTGGGTTTTCTCTAAGATCTTCTATGTAGATGTTTGTGGGATTTTCCGAAGTGCTGTTAATAGTCCTCAAGAGCAGACATAATTTTATGCTCCATTGAATCAGCCCAGCTTTTGTCCTCATTTTGTTCTGTCCTTGATGTTTGCGGTGCTTTGCCTTTTGTGCTTAGCGCCTTGTGTTTGTAGATGTACTAACTTTTTCTGTCTTTTTTCTTTTGACTTCTGGTTCACGCGTATTGCACGCGTTAAAACCTTTTCCTTGTTTGCGTTTTTGCGGAGCAAGGGCTAAAGCCCTTGGAATCTTGTGTGTTTTGAACTCTAGGTTGCTGTTTGACGCGAAAAAGCTTCCTTTACTGCGCCACCCCGTACCTGTACTGGACAGCGTGACTGTCGATTCTTAAAATAAAGACTATTACAGAATACGTGTTTTTTTTTTAAAAAAAAACCACTTTATCCATTCATATAGGCTTTTTTTTTTAATCGTATAAGCTTTTTTTTTTAATCGTATGACTTTTTTTTTTTTAATCAGCTTTTTTTTTTTATTTATTTAATCATATGAATTTTTTTTATTTATCTAATCATCATATATACTTTTTTTTTTCTTAAAGATCAGCATTTACAAACTGCGGCAAAAATTGCAATTAATTGTTTAATTGTGGCGCCACCAATTAAATGTGAATCTGACGCCAACAACAAATTTTGTGCAAAGTTCATGTCGCACAAAAATCCTTTAAAATTCGTTTATGATAGGTCAGGAGGGAGTTTATATAGTAAAACTGTCATACGAAAACTTTTGTTTGAGCACTAAAGATAAGGAATAAAATTTTTAACAAAAATTTTGAAATTTCCTGATCTATTTACGTTACATCTGATCCTTGATATCTGATTTGTGGATCAGGAGATCTATTCGCAAATCAAGTATTATTTAGCTTACTTTACAACATTTTTCAATAATTAATTTCAGATTACTTGAATAATTCGAAAAAATTCAAGTACTCTTCTGAGCTTATTTCGTGAGTCGCAAGTTCCAACCACTATATCAAACTAGGCTGTCAATATAAGTAATGTATATCAGGAACGAAGAGCAATGAATTATTGTTTCATGGAGAATGAAGTGCCTCTACACAAATTCTTGCTTTATTAGATGTACTTTTTTGCATGCAATCTATAATATGAGCTATATTTATAATCTCGAGAAGGTTTTTATTACATGATGTACTTATTTGCTATGTCGGCTGAAAATTTAGGCCGAAGGCAAAAATTTAATGAATTTATATTAACAGGTTGGTCAAAACGACAGAGATATCCCGTTAACGAAGTTGCACTTAATGATACCGGATGAATGATGAAACGGTTTACATCATTGAAATAGAAAATCTGGGACAGGTAATACAAATCTCCGAATTATAATCCCGATGCTCAGACTACAATATAAATATTATAATAATAATACAAATTTCGATAAGCATAAATTTTACGCATACAGCAAATATAATTAACTTAATATTCTTTATTTGCATTAATTTTACGTGATAAGTTACGCGTTTTTTTTTTTTTTTTACAAATTTAGATTTCTTGAGAGTTTAAATTTTCGATTTTTCATTGGTTTTCGCTCTGAATATGCTCTTTTTTTTGGTTTGCCTTTTTACAATCGTTTTGTTCCAGAGGCTGTCTGAACTGGAAATAGTTTTCTACATAAACTCGAGAATTATTTGTATACCGATAGAGATAGTTAAGTAGTTTTCCTGGTGATTTATTACGTGCTTTCCTATTATTTCGAATAAAAGTTCCTAATGTAATCTGGATCTACGAATTTGCCATCATTATTAGATATCCAGTCAGACCTCTCTAAATGCACCCTCTTTAAGTGCACACCCTCTCTAAATGCACGCTTAAGTGCTGGCCCAGATATATACTTGACCTCTATAAATGCACTTTTTCTTATTATTCCCTAAATGCACATTATGAAAGTGTGGTCCCAAGGGCGTGCACTTAGAGAGGTCTGACTGTCTCAGAAAATTCTTGGATTAAATAATTTGCTCCAGACATTGCAAAGTTCATTATTATGTTTTAGTCGTTTTAATAGTTTATGTAAATTCTTATTTAATCGTCAATAAAATTTTAATATTAATATAAACTTTATATAAACTTATGGTAATAATCAACTTAAAATTTCGTACTTATTTGTGAATATGTATCTTCGGCTTGTAATATTTTTATTTGAAAATAATTATTTTGAAATTTGAAGTCAAAAATTATTTTACGTATTAATTAAATTGAACATTGAAATCGAATTATTTAATTAATAATCAATTTGAAATGCTTTTATTATAGAAATTTTTTTTACATAGGTACAGCATATTATAATATAATCCGGAGATTAGTTATAACCTGTCTCGGATTTTCTATTTAATCCGTCATTGACTAATGACAAAATGCATGATAAATTATATAATTTAATATATAAAATTTGGACGTAATTAATATAAAGAAAATTAAAGATGCGTTTTTCTTTTAGTGTACAGTAAATGTTTATTCATTATCATGTCCACCCAGTTTCTATTTTTTTTGAGACATATTAGCCCAACAACACCCAATTGATTGCATTAATTTCTTGAACATATACGATAGGTCTGTTGAAGGAAATTACCTATAATAAAAAATTATTGGCTTCAGAATTAATGTAATGTTTATAGCTAAGAATTAATCTTTGAGTTTATTAATTTTTGTGGAATAAATATTATATGAAGAACTGATGACTTAAAGGTTATATAACAAAAAAAAAAGTTTACGTGTAAATAGGGAATTGACTCGACAAAAAAATTGTTGATCGATGATTGACCCCAAAAAAATTTTTTTAATCGATCAAAAATCAAGGATGCATGCTTGATCGAGTATGATCGATCAAGCATGTAATTTATGAGCTCGAATAGATATAATCGATCAATCATTAGGTCAATCATTGATCGATAATTAAAAGTTATTGTCACGTAAGTGGATAATAACTCCCAGGGTTCTTATCATTTTATACTATTTTTTTTTTTTAAATTAAAATTATTTCATTTTCATTAAACGTAATACTTCATTCATTTGTTACCTTTTTTAATTTAACAATGTAATTAATAATAGAATTTCTAATATTAACCAGAGGGAAATTTCCCATTACACTTTAAGTAGTTTATTTAAAATATTTAAAAGTCGCTGCATGACAAATTCCCAAAATGTCATTACGCGACGAATATAATCAGTCTAACAATAACCATCGCATAAATAACTGCCATTATAAAACCTACCTAAACCTAACCGTTAACCCTACCTAACCCAACACTAACTGTTCTACGATGAAACCCACCACTTCTTCTCTTGCTTATTCTGACGATGTCATTTTTTAGCATGACAGTGGTATTGTTTCAAACATTTTGTTTGATAATAATTAGTGTAAGAGGCAAGTCGGTGGATTTCTTAGTGTATGTTTGCCTGTGTGCTTTTTTTGGCAATACTATAAGTTAAAGCAAAACGACAAGTAACGGCACCGGAATATGGCAACTCGAGGTAAAGTGTTTTTTTTATTCAAAATTTTTATGAAATAACAAATACAAACCAATTATTCGAATCGATACCAAGTAACGTAAAAACGAAATACTCAAAATACACCATGAATCAGGAAAAACAATACTCACAATACACCATAAATTAGCGATACTACCAACGACGTAAACGACGGCATCAAAGAAAGCATCATTATGTAGAAAAAAAAAAATTAGCATACAAGCGCCAGTTAAAGCGAAACGACCTTACGACACCAACAGTATCAGCACACTGTGACTTCAAGCGAAATACCACTACAACGCAACCAATGACGACAACAGCAAATGATTGAAAAAGAAAAAGTACAGCACAAAAAAAAAAGAAATTAGTATTCAGGCACCAGTTAAAGCGAAACGACAGCACGACACGAACAGTACAGTACCAGTACACGATTTCAAGCAACGCAAAAGCGAATCGGCAACACCAGCAAGGACGACGCAAACTAACGACGATACCGGAAAACAACCGAATGGAAAAGTACAGTACTACTCACAGGAAAAATTTCGCTATGTAATAAGTGGTAGAAAAAAAAATAAATTAGTTAAGTAAAAAAAAAAAAAAAAAATGTGAGAAAAAAATAGATATCTGATATATTTATACCTGATCCGTGTAACCAGAAACGAAACTTTTCTCCCAGTTAAATGTTACTTGATATCAGAAAATAATGGCGATCTTCAAATAGTTTAAAAAAAAAAAGAAAAGAAATGTATAATTCTAATTAAAGTGGCCACACATTAATCGATCAATATTACTTATTTGATCGATCAGCATCATCAATCATTGATTGACCTATTGTTGCTCGAGCTTATTAATTGGTGCTCGATTATTGACCTAAATCGATCAATGATCGAGCATAATATAATCGAGTCAATACACTACGTGTAAAGTATATCGAATTTTATTAATTTACAAAATTTTAAATCTTTTGTAATCAAAACGATCAAACAAAAAAAATTTTGAAAATTGTTAAAATGGGCCCTTTTAATAAGAGGAACCTAATATATTTTCTAACTAATGGTGTAGCCCAAACTATTTGAGACGTTGCAACCCATGAGATAATTAGTATCACATTGTTTCCAAACTTATGCTATACTAATTATCACATAGTTTGGGACATCCAATAGTTTTGAAAAATAATAACAGAAACAATTAATCAATTAAATCATGGATCATATTGTATGCTATCATGATAAGTTAGTTGTCTTAATTACTGTTTACATTTTCAAAGAAAAAAAATGTTGCATCGTCACATGAAATAGTTTGTTTACTGTATTTAGTCCATTTTACTTATTTGCGCGGGTAATACAAGGAAATCCGTTTTTGTAATAAACTAAGTGCGTGAGATAAAAATTTAGGGTTAAGGCCTTAACGTTAGAGCCTATAGGGTTAGAATGATGCTTAATATAAGTAAAACTTCATTCCCTTCATTTTTAATTAGTGCACCAAGCTCGATTTAAACATTAGTTTTTGCGTATTTTCGCTTTTTTCTTCTTTTATGCGTGTTCGAATTCTTCGTCGGGCTGATATAGTCAAAATTTGCACTCTCCGATTGGCTATTTCCTCTCCAGGAGCTTGTATTACCCGCGCAAATAAGTAGATGCTATTCAGGGACCCGGAAAAATTTGGATATCAAATCGCAAAAATTTATTTGGATATCGGTAAATATTTGGATAAAATTTGGATAAAAAATTTGGGAAATATTTGTCGTCAGAAAAGCGCTGTTGACCAATCAAATATCCCAATTTTTGCGTAACACTAGACAAGTGAAAATTTAATTTCAATTCCGAAATTTCCCGCTATACAAGCACCACAATTCCTAAATCTTCCGACCAGACTTTATCTAAAATTTTGGGCCCACGATTTTCCGGGTTCCCATACTTTAATTTATTTTCC
Organism: Gigaspora rosea; assembly: GCA_003550325.1. NCBI lineage: Eukaryota > Fungi > Glomeromycota > Glomeromycetes > Diversisporales > Gigasporaceae > Gigaspora > Gigaspora rosea. Next base: position 270,264 of record QKWP01000084.1, on the reverse strand, counting down.
AAACTTTTCATTGGCCTATTTTTATTGGCCAGAGATCACATGTTTTCTAAAAATCGCCAAAATTTTGGAAAAATTTGGCTATCAAGATTTAGGCCAAAAATTTGGAAAAATTTGGAAAATTTTATTTCCAAAATTTTCCGGGTCCCTGATGCTATTTAGTCTCTGTGATCATGTACTACATCAGATGATTTTAAATAAGAAATCTTTCGTACTACGTGCTCTTCTTAAAATGACATCAGAATTTTTTAAGAAACTTTCACAAGATTTTACTCAACTGCTTGAAAATGAATATGGTTATGATGTGACATTTGAAGTTGGAGAACAATCATGTACTCGCTTTTTTAAAGCGCATTCGGTAATCTTATACCAACGTTCACCATATTTTCGTCAGAAGTTAGCAAATGCGAATAAGAAAAATAATGTTGAAATTAAATTACCTCACGTTTCTGCCGAAATATTTAATATCATAATTAGGTAAGCTATGATTTTATTGTTATTAGGGAAATTCTATTTTCACCCGAATTAAAGTCACCCGATATATAATTTTTATTATACTATATAATATAAATTCATATACTATTGTTAAAATCCATCTATCCTAACCACTAACTAACGAATTTATGGAATCTTTAGTTTGTTATAGTGGTTTATATCATATAATATAATGAAAATTATATATCGGGTGACTGTAACCCGGGTGAAAATAGGATTTCTCTTGTTATTATTTATAATTACGCAAAAAAATAAACAAAAGCTTTATTTTGTAGATACATTTATAGTGGCGTAATTTCTTTAGAAAATTTTGAAGCTTCAGCAATATTTGATTTATTGCTTATTATTAATGAGTTCATGTTCCCAGAATTAGTTGATCACTTTCAGCATATACTTATTGATAATAATGCATCATGGCTTCGTTTGAATTTTTCTCGTGTCTATCAAATAAGCTTTCAAAGTGAAAATTTTATAGACTTACAGAAATTCTGTAATGACATTATTGTAAAACACCCGAGAATGATTTTCGACTCTGATGATTTTAATATTCTTCAAGAAAATGCTTTAATTGCGCTTTTAAAGAATGATAATTTACAAATGGAAGAATTAGAAATTTGGGATAAGGTCATTTTATGGGGAAAAGCTAAAACAGCAAATTTACCACCTAATCTTAAAGAATGGACTGACGATAATTTTAAGGCTTTAAAAAATAGTCTTCTAAATTGTCTTCCTCACATCAGGTACTTTCAAATTTCAGGTGAAGATGTCTTAAAGAAAATTAAGCCTTATCGAAATATTCTTGAAGAGAATATATGGGATGACTTGATGTCAAAATTAATAGCTCCAAATTTGCCAATTACATCTTTAATTTTACCTCCTCGTAAAAAAACAACAGTACAACTTCCTCCTCGAAAAGTTTCCATTATTACACCATCATCTTCAATAATCACATTACAACATGCAGCGGAAATTTCTTCATGGATTGATCGACGTTCGGCAATTTATAATGATACAGAAATTCCATATGAATTTAAACTTTTACTTAGAGGTAGTAGGGATGGGTTTACAGGTGAAACATTTCATAGGTTATGTGACAATATACCTGGTACTGTTGTTGCTGCTAAGGTTAATGGCACGGATGAAATACTTGGTGGTTATAACCCTCTTATCTGGAAAGTTGGTAATGGTTATGGTGAATTCGCAACTACTGCCGATAGCTTTATTTTCTCTTTAAAAAATGGAAATATCAATAAATCTATTCTTAGTCGTGTAACAAAGACGTCAAACGCAATTTATTATGGTAGTATGTCACAGGGCGCATGGTTTAGCAATAGTGCCTTTGGATGTCATAATGATGCTAACAGTTGGTATCATTCAAGTGGTTATGGATATGGTCCAATTAGAAGCATAAACGAATGGTTTTCTGTAGATGAATATGAAGTATTTCAAATTTGTAAAATTTAATACAGTACACTCGCTTAATAAGATATTATTTAGTTTTATAAATTTAAAGATATTTCTTGCTGTTTTTCTAGTATATGATGAATAAACCAGACGTATATTAAAAAACATTTTTATTGTGTTAATATATTACAAACTTAATTTTTTCTTTGGCACAACATAAATAAAGTAAATATGTTTTATTAACAATTTATTTTTATTTTAGATTACAAACAGTACAAAATTATAATGATAGTTTCTCAATAGAAATAAATAATAAATTTAAATCATCAATATGCTCAATAAGACAGGACAGATCAAAATACTGTAACGCAGTAATATTACATAACAAAATATATCCTTTGTGTAAAATAATTTTGCATGACTTATTTTATGTAGTCAAACCTCCGAAGTAAGTATTTATGTGTCTTTTCAGGGCAAAGTATTATAAAATATGTGCTAATGCTTCAAATTTAAATAATTCTTTTAATAAGCATATATTGTATGTGTGAGTATTTAACGACTTATGACTAAGTATTAATTGTATTCCAGCAAAGTTTATAATCTTTTACGTATTTGAAATTTGCTTTTTAATAACAAATAATAATTCAATATCAAACCTAGATATTTTCCTATTTTCAAACATGCAAAAATAATTAAATTTTTAAAAAATTCGTTAAATATTGAATATATGACATGACTGCTGCATTGTTTCAGTCGTTTTGACTGAATTTTAGATCTGAGATTGGGTTTTAATTTCTTGAGAACGTATATGGTAGCTTTTTATTGACCTTACTTTTGTATCTTATTTTGGTTATCATATTCAAAGTAATAAAATTTTTAATTTGACGTTATCCTTTATTCCGTAATGGTATTTTCCTTTAACTGTTAACATAAAGTACTCGATATCCGATATCTTTTATGGACTTAAGAAATATCATCATAATAAGTGCAGCAGTCTCTTCTTTTATACGCAATATACTTTACTTCTGAAAATTTATAACGGCTAACTTTATTGCCAACATTAATGGAAAATCACGTTCAACGTCCTGCAAATATGTAGAATATTGTTAGACCTGAAAATAAATAATTATTTTGGCATTTAGTCTGTTGAAACAGTTTTCATGATTAATGATAATAATTTTTACAGTTGGTTCATTTACTGTATTTGTAAAATTATTTGAACTCGCTATATCACATATATTAAATAAAGTTGCTATTTGCGCAGCCCATACAAAAATATGGTAAGCCGAAATATTTGAAGATATTATTCCTTTTAAAGATACAGTGATTTTGTTTTTATCCTTATCAGAATTGCTGGAAGGTACTTATTAAAATGCAATAATTTAGATCTTAACTTATAAGAATCTTACGGAATTTTCGCTAATTATTGTCTGAATTGAATTTCATATGAAATTACAATAAATTATTGATAGTATTGATTTTAAGATACGGATATTATCAATATATTCTCAAATGAAATGTTTACAGTATGTTCAACTAATAAAAATGTATCAAGTTTATTTTTTATTTATATGTGTAACAATATAATAACCCTAATTAGCAGAAAAACTGTTAAATATTCTTATATACTTGAAATACTTCGTATTCATCTATAGAAAACCAACCGGACCATGGGATATGTCATTATAATGAATTGCCCTTGATGCGTCTGTTACACGACTAAGAATAGATTCATTTAAATTTCCATTTTTTAAAGAGAAAATAAAGCTATCGGCAGTAGTTGCATATTCATAACCAATTTCATGATTAGAAATTTGCCAGATAAGAGGATTACAACCACCAAGTATTTCATTTAAATTATTAATCTTTATAACGATCACAGTGCCAGGTATATTATCACATAGCTTATGAAATACTTCACCTTTAAAACCATCCCTACTGCCTCTAAGTAAAAGTTTAAATTCATACGGAATTTCTGTAGTATCATAAATTGTCGAACGTCGATCAATCCATGATGAAATTTCTGCTGGTGATTATTGAAGAGGATAGTGTAATAACATTTCGATGAGGAAGTTTTGCAGTCACTTTTTTACGAGGAGGTAAAATGGGAAAGTAATAGGTACGTCTGGATCTGCAAATCTTGACATAATGTCATCCCACAGGTTCTCTTCAAGAATACTACGACAAGATTTAATTTTGTTCAATACATCTTTGCCGTAATTTGAAAGTATCTAATGTAAGGAGGCAGTGTTTAAGTGTGGCTTTTAAAGACTTAAAATTTTCATTAGTCCAATCTTTAATATCAGGTGGTAAATTTGGAGTTTTTGTATTTCCCCAATGGATAACTTTATCCCAAATTTCTGATTATTCCATTTGTAAATCATCATTCTTTAAAAGTGCAATTAAAGCATTCTCTTGTAATGAAGTAAAATTATCAGAGTCACAAATCATTCTTGGATGTTTTGCAATATGTCATTGCAAAATTCTGTAAGACTATAAAATTTTCATTCTGAAAACTTATTTGTTAAACACAAGAAAATTTAAAAGATCCATGATGAATTATTATTGATAAGGTGTGTATGAAGGGTTTCAGATAATTCCATAAGCTTAAGTTCATTTGCAGCGACTAATATATCCGAAAACATCCAAATTTTCTATAGAAACTAGCGATGTACATGTGGCGGGCGACGAAGTCGCCCGCTTGCAGTTTTTAAATGACATTTGACTAAATATGTGACACATGTACAGATTTCTATTGGTCTATATTGTGATGATTTTTAGGCTAGCAAGAAGGAACTTATAAGAGTATAAATACTATTTAAAGGGAAATAATTTTATCTTTTTAAATTTGTTTATATTACCTGTTCTTATTGCTCAAAATGAGAGTAAGGTTTGATTTTTAATAATATAACAAAAAGAAATATAAAAATAATTGAATTATTTTTATTTATGTTTTTTGTATGATCAATTGTAAATTTGGTCGATGGGTACAGGTTTAATAAGATTTGTGTTTGTTTATTTTTTTTAACATGGATAATAATGATAGATTATAATGCTAATGATAAGTATTAGAATTATCGTGATGTTTACTGTAAGAAATTCTGTTACAAAATTTCTCTCTCTTCCGATGACCACAGTATAGTTAGATTGGTTACAGTGAAATTTTCATTAATTCTAAAATTTGCTGTAAAGAATTCGGTTACATATTACTTGCTAATGCAAATATTTACAATTTGTTAAGGAGTTATTATAATGATCTCTACATAAAAAATTCAGTTACAGTACTTACTCTCTATTATGGTAACTAAAGTATGTGATTAATTTAATTTGTTTGAATTTGACTAATGTTATTTCTACCAAAAAGTAACATTAAAAAAATTAAATTATTGAACCTATCAATAATGGATACACATAGTCGAGTTAATTTCGGAATTATCATGATTTCAATTATGAGTTACTGTAAAAACTCTGTTACAAAGTTTACTTGTTGTTTCGTTATTAACATATGTAATTAAGATCGAGTTAGTTAGAATTTTCATAATTTCTACCATAAAATTATGTTGTGGAACTTACCCACAATGTAGTCCAACAGTGGTTGAATTAATAATGGAATTATCATAATTTCTATTGCAAGTTACTGCAAAAATTTTGTTACAGAACTTACTAGCTGTTATTACAGTATGTAGTTAAGATATAATTAGCATGCATTAGAATTTTTGTGATTTCTGTTGTAAGTTACTATAGAACTTACTCCTAATGCAGTGCACATGGTGATTAAGTATGAGTTAGTATAAGAATTCACATGGTTTTTACTCTAAATTACTGTAAAAATTCTGTTATGAAATTTACTTGTTATTCTGGTAATCATAAGTATATGATTAAGATCAAGTTAATTTGCATTGAAAATTATTATGATTTTTACTATGAGTTACTACAAAAAATTCTGTTTCAGACTTTATTCACTAATGCGGTTCACTAGTACAAAAAAAAAAAGTGATTTTGACAATTTTGGCAGAATATTTGTGACTGAGATAATAAGCTTGCTGAACGATCTATTTAAAAAAAGCTAAGAAAGTGCACCCTGAAAATTTTATACAGTATTAAAAATAATTAAAATTTCCAGCTTCAGCCACAACAAGGATTAAATATAAATTTGACATGCTCTAGTTTAGGAATCTCAAGACTGAAGCTTTCTTATGACATGATAAAGCACGCATTTTATGTAACTTATTAAATCACCTTCTAGTATACACTTAATTTGTAATGAATTTGCATGTTATATTAAGAGATAATCAATAACTATACAATAATATTTTGTTAGTTACATAATACATGTTGGAATAATGCATTATTAAATGGATGTTAAGAGAGAAATGATCTGATTAATGTGCAGCATATAATAGCAATTAATTAAATGATCAAATATAATAAATACTATGATTAAATTAATGAAAGTGTAACTTATATCAATCTAAAATCATAGATTATTTTTTATAATTATAATATACAAGATAATATGCTCCTGACACAAGTTGAAATAAAGCATATTGTGTAAACATCATAGCTTTTTTTAGTTTAAAATGACAATGATTAATAGCTTGAATCTTGTAATTTCCAGGTTCATATCAAAAATTAATAGAGCTATTGGTAAAATATTAGAAACCAAATACCAGTAGCTCTTATAATTTTACTGACAGTTCTATTAGTTTCAATATGAACCTAGAAATGACCCAATTTGAGCCATTAATCAGTGCCATATTGGGACTAAAAAAAAGCCAAGATATTTGCCCAATATGCTTTATTCCAACTAATATGTGTACATAGCAAACAGCCAGGCTACAAGTAATGCATTTAGATATATTTCAGTTTGTTATTGCCTTGATAAATAAAAAGTAGAGCAGCTGTTAAAAGCATAAATATCACAGAAACACAGCAATAACACAACTTATTTTTACAAATATAAAATCTAAAACTTACTTTTAAAGCAAAAAGTTTTTATTCTTTTCATTCATGTATTCAACTATTCTAAATTTTTCTAAATTTTCCTGTAGCTAGAATTATATCTTCTTTTTCAAATGATGGAATGCTAAATACTTGGATTGCATTAACAGGATAAACCCTTTTAATAAGGTTTCAAGAGTGCATTTAAGCTTCGGAAGTTCATAAAACCTGAAGCAATTATATTTTTGCCAGAATGTAATCGGTGTCAGTTACATAGCAAAGTGTACCTGACATTTTTTTTTCATACGCTCAAAAAAAAAAAGTGGAAATAAAAATTCAATGATGTTGATTTTTTTTTCTATTTATTTAGAAAAAAGGACAAATAAATACCTTAACACAGTTATGTTTATTCCCTAGTGGTCATTTTCTTTACAGGCCATTACCTGATATTAAACAGATATCTGTGACCAATCGAATGCTAGTGGAATGTGGGTAAATGACTTGTAGGAAAATAACATGCAGTTTACTGTGCTACCGGTTTAAAACACGCGCACGTTAGGGCTAAGTTTTCCTACCATATCTAAGACATAAGCTATGATTGGACCAAACAATCAGAATACATTTCTTTTAGGACAATAACAGTTTCAGGTGACACTATACGTAGAGAATCTGCGACACAACATCTACATTTTTTATTGCTCAAAAAAAAAAAAATTTACATGTTACATTACCAATGAAAAAAAAAATCAAATTATTTCGTTACAATTTTTCGTTATGGCCTTCGATGATCACTGATTATCAATTCATAATACCGGCAAAAAATCAGAAGAAAAAAAACAAAATACTAAAAAGCTTCGGAAAGTATAAACATTAGCATAGACATACAAGCGCAAAAGGGAAGATTTTTTAATAGAATTAAGTTGTTTTTAACCGATACAAATTCTTTTTTTATTTATTTATTTTTTATTTATTTTTATTAAAAAATAATTTGCATCTAATATAGTATAATATCATATCGATTCATATCGATCCATATTTCAACAGAAATATGAGGTAACTTAATTGCTTTGTCACATTTTTAAATTTTTGACGAACGTTAATATAATATTGCTGAATGTACTTTAAAAAAGTTGGTTATACGGTTGTTCACAAACTTCAATTACTACATTATAATCATATTCGCTTTCTAAAGTTGCGTAAAGTCTGTGAAAGTTGTTAAAACGTTTTAAAGTCATCTTGCTACAATGAATTTGTATGTACAGTATATTATTTGTGGTTTGTTACGTAATCTGTACGTTATATCAGATCTTGCCCCTGTGTGATTAGCTAGTACAGTCCTCCTCCTCTATAATCACCTCCTATATAATCACAACTCCCATACAATCATTAATTTTTGAGACACAGTATTAATGAAAGTAACAATAAAAATTTCCTTACAAAATTTTGGCATAATTCGCTCATTAACTCTAATCAAAACTTCATATTTTAAAAAGGATATAACATGTAAATAATCCCAAAATTTTTAACAATTGTAAGTGTGGGAAAATTGTAAATGTCTGTATACGTACGTACGTACGTTAAAGGTAGGCGACGAAATTATTTTGCAATGGCGAAGGGTTTTGTCAATGTTTTCATCTAACGAAACCTTGACGATTGACAAAACTACTGACGATTGATGAAACTTCTTGGTTGACGAAACTTTTGACGAAGTTAATTTGACCAATAAAATACAGTATAAAATACAGATGACCACGTCAATGTGCTTTTTTATAGCGACCTCTGGATATTCTGAATCTCATAATTTAATTTCATCATAAAAATTCATTGGTTAATGCAAGCCGGTAATTGTTTAATTGATAAAGAACTTATTTCTATTAAATAGTCAGTCCATTATAAAAAGTCAACGGCATAAAAATAATTAACTTCCACAATTACTAAAGATAAAATTTTATTACCCAAAATGCTATATATCACATATAAAATTTATGATTTGTCATGTGTTTCGCATTTGTCAGGCATTTCGCCATTCATATTAGTCATGAATATCATCATTCGTCAGCTTGAAACTGCCTAACGAAATGGTTTCGTCATTCGTCAATGACGAATGTTTCGTATTTGTCATCGCGTTGTAAAAGTAATTACTACACAAATTTCGATAAGCATATACTAATATATAAATTTGAAAGCATATGCATACAGCAAATATAATTAAAAGAAAATAACAATATTCTTTATTTGCATTAATTTTACAAGTTACGTTTTTTTTTTTTTTTTTTACAAATTTAGGTTCTTGAGAGTTTAAATTTTCGATTTTTCATTGGTTTTCGCTCTGAACATGCTCTTTTTTTTTTTGCCTTTTTACAAACGTTTTGTTCCAGAGGCTGTCTGAACTGGAAATAGTTTTCTACATAAACACGAGTATTATTTGTATACCGATAGAGATAATTAAGTAGTTTCCTGGTGATATATTACGTGTTTTCCTATTATTCCGAATAAAAGTTCCTAATGTAACCTGGATCTGCGAATTTGCCATCATTATTAGATGTCTCAGAAAATTCTTGGATTAAATAATTTGCTCCAAACATTGCAAAGTTCATTATTATGTTTTAGTCATTTTTAATAGTTTATGTAAATTCTTATTATTTAGTCGTCAATAAAATTTTAATATTAATAAACCATACATAAACTTAGGTAATAATCAACTTAAAATTTCGTACTTATTTGTGAATATGTTTCTTCGGTTTGTAATATTCTTATTTGAAAATATTATTTTGAAATTTAAAGTCAAAAATTATTTTGTGGAATAAATATTTTATGACGAACTGATGATGACTTAAAGGTTATAACAAAAAAAAAGTTTACGTGTAAAGTACATCGAATTTTATTAATTTACAAAATTTTAAATCTTTTGTAATAAAACGATCAAACAAAAAAAAAATTTTGAAATTTGTTAAAATGGGCCCTTTTAATAAGAGGAACCTAACATATTTTCCAACTAATGATAATTAGTATCACATTTTTTCCAAACTAATAATAGTTTTCAAAAATAACAACAGAAACAATTAACCAATTAAATCATGGAACATATTCATGATAAGTAAATTGTCTTAATTACTGTTTTACATTTTCAAAAGAAAAGTTATCGACAGCTGCATTGTTTACTTATTTAGTTTCTGTGTTCATGTACTACATCAGATGGTTATAAATAAGAAATCTTTCGTACTACGTGCTCTTCTTAATTATTATATCAATACTTATTAAAATGACATCAGAATTTTTTAAGAAACTTTCGCAAGATTTTACTCAACTGCTTGAAAATGAATATGGTTATGATGTGACATTTGAAGTTGGAGAACAATCATGTACTCGCTTTTTTAAAGCGCATTCGGTAATCTTATACCAACGTTCACCATATTTTCGTCAGAAATTAGTAAATGCGAATAAGAAAAATAATGTTATTGAAATTAAATTACCTCAAGTTTCTGCCGAAATATTTAATATCATAATTAGGTAAGCTATGATTTTATTGTTATTAGGGAAATTCTTTTTCACCCGGGCTAAAGTTACACTATATATAATTTTATTATACTACATAATATAAATTCATAAAATCCATCTATCCTACACTAACTAACCAATTTATAGAAACTTTAGTTTGTTATAGTAGTTTATAATATATAATATAATAAAATTTATATATCGGGTGATTTTAACCCGGGTGAAAATAGAATTTCCCTTGTTATTATTTATAATTACGCAAAAAATAAACAAAAAATTTATTTGTAGATACATTTATAGTGGTGTAATTTCTTTAGAAAATTTTGAAGCTTCAGCTATATTTAATTTATTGCTCATTATTAATGAGTTCATGTTTCCAGAATTAGTTGATCACTTTCAGAATATACTTATTGATAACAATGCATCATGGCTTCGTTTGAATTTTTCTCATGTCTGTCAAATAAGCTTTCAAAATAAAAATTTTGTAGATTTACAAAAATTTTGCAATGACATTATTGCAAAATACCCGAAAATGATTTTCGACTCTGATAATTTAAATACTCTTCAAGAAAATGCTTTAATTTCACTTTTAAAGAATGATGATTTACAAATGGACGAATCAGAAATTTGGGATAAGGTTATTTTATGGGGAAAAGCGAAAACACCAAATTTACCACCTAATCTTAAAGAATGGACTGACGATAATTTTAAGTCTTTAAAAACTACTCTTCAAAATTGTCTTCCTCACATCAGGTACTTTCAAATTTCTGGTGAAGATGTCTTAAAGAAAATTAATCCTTATCGAAATATTCTTGATGAGAATACATGGGATGACATTATGTCAAAATTAGTAGCTCCAAATTCGCCTATTTCATCTTTAATTTTACCTCCTCGTAAAAAAGCAGCAGTGCAACTACCTCCTCGTAAAAAAACAACAGTTCAACTTCCTCCTCGAAATGTTATTACACCATCATCTTCAATAATCACATTACAACATGCAGCGGAAATTTCTTCATGGATTGATCGACGTTCGACAATTTATGATGATACNATTCGGTTACATATTACTTGCTAATGCAAATATTTACAATTTGTTAAGGAGTTATTATAATGATCTCTACATAAAAAATTCAGTTACAGTACTTACTCTCTATTATGGTAACTAAAGTATGTGATTAATTTGAGTTAGTTGCATTTGAATTAATGTAATTTCTACCAAGAGTTACTGTAAAAAAATTCAATTATGGAACCTATCAATAATGGATACACATAGTCGAGTTAATTTCGGAATTATCATGATTTCAATTATGAGTTACTGTAAAAACTCTGTTACAAAGTTTACTTGTTGTTTCGTTATTAACATATGTAATTAAGATCGAGTTAGTTAGAATTTTCATAATTTCTACCATAAAATTATGTTGTGGAACTTACCCACAATGTAGTCCAACAGTGGTTGAATTAATAATGGAATTATCATAATTTCTATTGCAAGTTACTGCAAAAATTTTGTTACAGAACTTACTAGCTGTTATTACAGTATGTAGTTAAGATATAATTAGCATGCATTAGAATTTTTGTGATTTCTGTTGTAAGTTACTATAGAACTTACTCCTAATGCAGTGCACATGGTGATTAAGTATGAGTTAGTATAAGAATTCACATGGTTTTTACTCTAAATTACTGTAAAAATTCTGTTATGAAATTTACTTGTTATTCTGGTAATCATAAGTATATGATTAAGATCAAGTTAATTTGCATTGAAAATTATTATGATTTTTACTATGAGTTACTACAAAAAATTCTGTTTCAGACTTTATTCACTAATGCGGTTCACTAGTACAAAAAAAAAAAGTGATTTTGACAATTTTGGCAGAATATTTGTGACTGAGATAATAAGCTTGCTGAACGATCTATTTAAAAAAAGCTAAGAAAGTGCACCCTGAAAATTTTATACAGTATTAAAAATAATTAAAATTTCCAGCTTCAGCCACAACAAGGATTAAATATAAATTTGACATGCTCTAGTTTAGGAATCTCAAGACTGAAGCTTTCTTATGACATGATAAAGCACGCATTTTATGTAACTTATTAAATCACCTTCTAGTATACACTTAATTTGTAATGAATTTGCATGTTATATTAAGAGATAATCAATAACTATACAATAATATTTTGTTAGTTACATAATACATGTTGGAATAATGCATTATTAAATGGATGTTAAGAGAGAAATGATCTGATTAATGTGCAGCATATAATAGCAATTAATTAAATGATCAAATATAATAAATACTATGATTAAATTAATGAAAGTGTAACTTATATCAATCTAAAATCATAGATTATTTTTTATAATTATAATATACAAGATAATATGCTCCTGACACAAGTTGAAATAAAGCATATTGTGTAAACATCATAGCTTTTTTTAGTTTAAAATGACAATGATTAATAGCTTGAATCTTGTAATTTCCAGGTTCATATCAAAAATTAATAGAGCTATTGGTAAAATATTAGAAACCAAATACCAGTAGCTCTTATAATTTTACTGACAGTTCTATTAGTTTCAATATGAACCTAGAAATGACCCAATTTGAGCCATTAATCAGTGCCATATTGGGACTAAAAAAAAGCCAAGATATTTGCCCAATATGCTTTATTCCAACTAATATGTGTACATAGCAAACAGCCAGGCTACAAGTAATGCATTTAGATATATTTCAGTTTGTTATTGCCTTGATAAATAAAAAGTAGAGCAGCTGTTAAAAGCATAAATATCACAGAAACACAGCAATAACACAACTTATTTTTACAAATATAAAATCTAAAACTTACTTTTAAAGCAAAAAGTTTTTATTCTTTTCATTCATGTATTCAACTATTCTAAATTTTTCTAAATTTTCCTGTAGCTAGAATTATATCTTCTTTTTCAAATGATGGAATGCTAAATACTTGGATTGCATTAACAGGATAAACCCTTTTAATAAGGTTTCAAGAGTGCATTTAAGCTTCGGAAGTTCATAAAACCTGAAGCAATTATATTTTTGCCAGAATGTAATCGGTGTCAGTTACATAGCAAAGTGTACCTGACATTTTTTTTTCATACGCTCAAAAAAAAAAAGTGGAAATAAAAATTCAATGATGTTGATTTTTTTTTCTATTTATTTAGAAAAAAGGACAAATAAATACCTTAACACAGTTATGTTTATTCCCTAGTGGTCATTTTCTTTACAGGCCATTACCTGATATTAAACAGATATCTGTGACCAATCGAATGCTAGTGGAATGTGGGTAAATGACTTGTAGGAAAATAACATGCAGTTTACTGTGCTACCGGTTTAAAACACGCGCACGTTAGGGCTAAGTTTTCCTACCATATCTAAGACATAAGCTATGATTGGACCAAACAATCAGAATACATTTCTTTTAGGACAATAACAGTTTCAGGTGACACTATACGTAGAGAATCTGCGACACAACATCTACATTTTTTATTGCTCAAAAAAAAAAAAATTTACATGTTACATTACCAATGAAAAAAAAAATCAAATTATTTCGTTACAATTTTTCGTTATGGCCTTCGATGATCACTGATTATCAATTCATAATACCGGCAAAAAATCAGAAGAAAAAAAACAAAATACTAAAAAGCTTCGGAAAGTATAAACATTAGCATAGACATACAAGCGCAAAAGGGAAGATTTTTTAATAGAATTAAGTTGTTTTTAACCGATACAAATTCTTTTTTTATTTATTTATTTTTTATTTATTTTTATTAAAAAATAATTTGCATCTAATATAGTATAATATCATATCGATTCATATCGATCCATATTTCAACAGAAATATGAGGTAACTTAATTGCTTTGTCACATTTTTAAATTTTTGACGAACGTTAATATAATATTGCTGAATGTACTTTAAAAAAGTTGGTTATACGGTTGTTCACAAACTTCAATTACTACATTATAATCATATTCGCTTTCTAAAGTTGCGTAAAGTCTGTGAAAGTTGTTAAAACGTTTTAAAGTCATCTTGCTACAATGAATTTGTATGTACAGTATATTATTTGTGGTTTGTTACGTAATCTGTACGTTATATCAGATCTTGCCCCTGTGTGATTAGCTAGTACAGTCCTCCTCCTCTATAATCACCTCCTATATAATCACAACTCCCATACAATCATTAATTTTTGAGACACAGTATTAATGAAAGTAACAATAAAAATTTCCTTACAAAATTTTGGCATAATTCGCTCATTAACTCTAATCAAAACTTCATATTTTAAAAAGGATATAACATGTAAATAATCCCAAAATTTTTAACAATTGTAAGTGTGGGAAAATTGTAAATGTCTGTATACGTACGTACGTACGTTAAAGGTAGGCGACGAAATTATTTTGCAATGGCGAAGGGTTTTGTCAATGTTTTCATCTAACGAAACCTTGACGATTGACAAAACTACTGACGATTGATGAAACTTCTTGGTTGACGAAACTTTTGACGAAGTTAATTTGACCAATAAAATACAGTATAAAATACAGATGACCACGTCAATGTGCTTTTTTATAGCGACCTCTGGATATTCTGAATCTCATAATTTAATTTCATCATAAAAATTCATTGGTTAATGCAAGCCGGTAATTGTTTAATTGATAAAGAACTTATTTCTATTAAATAGTCAGTCCATTATAAAAAGTCAACGGCATAAAAATAATTAACTTCCACAATTACTAAAGATAAAATTTTATTACCCAAAATGCTATATATCACATATAAAATTTATGATTTGTCATGTGTTTCGCATTTGTCAGGCATTTCGCCATTCATATTAGTCATGAATATCATCATTCGTCAGCTTGAAACTGCCTAACGAAATGGTTTCGTCATTCGTCAATGACGAATGTTTCGTATTTGTCATCGCGTTGTAAAAGTAATTACTACACAAATTTCGATAAGCATATACTAATATATAAATTTGAAAGCATATGCATACAGCAAATATAATTAAAAGAAAATAACAATATTCTTTATTTGCATTAATTTTACAAGTTACGTTTTTTTTTTTTTTTTTTACAAATTTAGGTTCTTGAGAGTTTAAATTTTCGATTTTTCATTGGTTTTCGCTCTGAACATGCTCTTTTTTTTTTTGCCTTTTTACAAACGTTTTGTTCCAGAGGCTGTCTGAACTGGAAATAGTTTTCTACATAAACACGAGTATTATTTGTATACCGATAGAGATAATTAAGTAGTTTCCTGGTGATATATTACGTGTTTTCCTATTATTCCGAATAAAAGTTCCTAATGTAACCTGGATCTGCGAATTTGCCATCATTATTAGATGTCTCAGAAAATTCTTGGATTAAATAATTTGCTCCAAACATTGCAAAGTTCATTATTATGTTTTAGTCATTTTTAATAGTTTATGTAAATTCTTATTATTTAGTCGTCAATAAAATTTTAATATTAATAAACCATACATAAACTTAGGTAATAATCAACTTAAAATTTCGTACTTATTTGTGAATATGTTTCTTCGGTTTGTAATATTCTTATTTGAAAATATTATTTTGAAATTTAAAGTCAAAAATTATTTTGTGGAATAAATATTTTATGACGAACTGATGATGACTTAAAGGTTATAACAAAAAAAAAGTTTACGTGTAAAGTACATCGAATTTTATTAATTTACAAAATTTTAAATCTTTTGTAATAAAACGATCAAACAAAAAAAAAATTTTGAAATTTGTTAAAATGGGCCCTTTTAATAAGAGGAACCTAACATATTTTCCAACTAATGATAATTAGTATCACATTTTTTCCAAACTAATAATAGTTTTCAAAAATAACAACAGAAACAATTAACCAATTAAATCATGGAACATATTCATGATAAGTAAATTGTCTTAATTACTGTTTTACATTTTCAAAAGAAAAGTTATCGACAGCTGCATTGTTTACTTATTTAGTTTCTGTGTTCATGTACTACATCAGATGGTTATAAATAAGAAATCTTTCGTACTACGTGCTCTTCTTAATTATTATATCAATACTTATTAAAATGACATCAGAATTTTTTAAGAAACTTTCGCAAGATTTTACTCAACTGCTTGAAAATGAATATGGTTATGATGTGACATTTGAAGTTGGAGAACAATCATGTACTCGCTTTTTTAAAGCGCATTCGGTAATCTTATACCAACGTTCACCATATTTTCGTCAGAAATTAGTAAATGCGAATAAGAAAAATAATGTTATTGAAATTAAATTACCTCAAGTTTCTGCCGAAATATTTAATATCATAATTAGGTAAGCTATGATTTTATTGTTATTAGGGAAATTCTTTTTCACCCGGGCTAAAGTTACACTATATATAATTTTATTATACTACATAATATAAATTCATAAAATCCATCTATCCTACACTAACTAACCAATTTATAGAAACTTTAGTTTGTTATAGTAGTTTATAATATATAATATAATAAAATTTATATATCGGGTGATTTTAACCCGGGTGAAAATAGAATTTCCCTTGTTATTATTTATAATTACGCAAAAAATAAACAAAAAATTTATTTGTAGATACATTTATAGTGGTGTAATTTCTTTAGAAAATTTTGAAGCTTCAGCTATATTTAATTTATTGCTCATTATTAATGAGTTCATGTTTCCAGAATTAGTTGATCACTTTCAGAATATACTTATTGATAACAATGCATCATGGCTTCGTTTGAATTTTTCTCATGTCTGTCAAATAAGCTTTCAAAATAAAAATTTTGTAGATTTACAAAAATTTTGCAATGACATTATTGCAAAATACCCGAAAATGATTTTCGACTCTGATAATTTAAATACTCTTCAAGAAAATGCTTTAATTTCACTTTTAAAGAATGATGATTTACAAATGGACGAATCAGAAATTTGGGATAAGGTTATTTTATGGGGAAAAGCGAAAACACCAAATTTACCACCTAATCTTAAAGAATGGACTGACGATAATTTTAAGTCTTTAAAAACTACTCTTCAAAATTGTCTTCCTCACATCAGGTACTTTCAAATTTCTGGTGAAGATGTCTTAAAGAAAATTAATCCTTATCGAAATATTCTTGATGAGAATACATGGGATGACATTATGTCAAAATTAGTAGCTCCAAATTCGCCTATTTCATCTTTAATTTTACCTCCTCGTAAAAAAGCAGCAGTGCAACTACCTCCTCGTAAAAAAACAACAGTGCAACTTCCTCCTCGAAATGTTATTACACCATCATCTTCAATAATCACATTACAACATGCAGCGGAAATTTCTTCATGGATTGATCGACGTTCGACAATTTATGATGATACGGAAATTCCATATGAATTTAAACTTTTACTTAAAGGTAGTAGGGATGGGTTTTCAAGTGAAAGATTTCATAGGTTATGTGACACTATACCTGGTACTGTTGTTGTTGTTGAGGTTCTTGAGACGAATGAAATACTTGGTGGTTATAATCCTCTTATCTGGAAAGTTAGTAATGAAAATGCAGCTACTGCTGATAGCTTCATTTTCTCTTTAAAAAATGAAAATATGAATCAATCTATTCTTAGTCGTGTAACAATTGCATCAAGAGCAATTTATTATGGTGGCATATCACTTGGTCCATCGTTTGGCAGTTGTGCTTTTGGAATGAAAGGTAATAAATGGTGTTATCATTCAAGTGGTTATGGATATGATCCAATTAGAAGCAAAGATGGAGATTTTTATATAAAGGAATATGAAGTATTTCAAATTTGTAAGATTTAATACACACGCTTTAATAAGATATGATTTAGGGTTTATAAATTTAAGATATTTCTTGTTTTTTTTCGAGTATAGGATAAATAAATATATATTAAATAACATTTTATTGTGTCAATATACTACTAACTTAATTTTTTTCTTTAGCATGACATTGATAAGTAATCTGAATCAAGATTTGAATTTATTAAAAAAAATTTTATTTTATTTAAGACCATAAACAATACAAAATCATATACTGTTTGGTTTTTCAATAGTAATAAATAATAAATTTAAATCATCAATATGCTCAATAAGGCAGGACAGATCAAATACTGTAACGCAATAATATTACATAACAAAATATATCTTTTATAGTAAAATTAAATTTAATTAGAACAGTGCTAAAGCTCAAAGAGTACGTCTATGTATAACAAGAATTATAATGCTAATGCTTCAAATTTAAATAAATTCTTTTAATCAGCATATTTTGCATGTAAATACCTATGACTAAGTATTTCTGTATTTGAAATTTTGCATTTTAATAACAGATAATGGTTCAATATCAAACTTAGATAATTTCATATATTAAAACATGAAAAATTAATATATTGTTTAAAAAATTCAGTATATATGACATGAATGTTTATTGTTTCAATCGTATTTTTTAGATCTGTGATTAGAGCTTTATTTTCTTGAGAGCGTATACTGATAGCCATTTATTGCCCTTACTTTTGTATCTTATTTTTGTTATCATATTCATATTAATAAAATTTTCTAATTTGACTGTTTCCCTTAACGTAAAATACTCGATATCTGATATCTTTCATGAGATTTAAGAAATATCATCATAATAAATTTAGTAGTCTATTCTTTTATACGTAATCTACTTTACTGCTGAAAATTTGTAACGACTAACTTTATTGCCAACATTAATGGAAATTCGCGTTCAACTTCCTGCAAATTTGTATAATTTGTTAGACACGAGTATAAAGAATTATTTTGTCATTTAGTCTGATTAATGACAATTAATTTTTACAGTTGACGTATTTAATTGTATTAGTGAACTCGTCATATCACATATACTAAATAGTGCAGCTATTTGCGCAGCCATACAAAAATATTGTAAGACAAAATATTTGGAGATATTATTTCTTTTAAAAATAAAGTAATTTTGTTTTTTATCCTTATCACAGAGTTGCTGGAAGGCACTTTATTAAAATGCAGTAGATATTAATTTATAAGAATCATACGAATTTTCGTTAATTATTGTCTGAATTTAATTTCTATGAAATTACAATAAATTATTGATAGTATTAATTTTAAAATGCGGATATTATCAATCTAATATCAAGTGAAATGTTTACAGTATGTTAAACTAATAAAATTGTATCAAATTTATTTTTTATTATATGTGCTAATAATATAATAACACTAATTAGCAGAAATGCTGTTAAATATTCTTGCATACTTGAAATGCTTCGTAATCATTTATAGAAAACCATCCATTTGACGTTCTTATTGGTTTATCATATACATATTTACTACAGTGCCATTTTTTAAGATTAGAGCCAGTTCCCATTCCAAAGTCAAAACTACTAAACCATGGACCTTCTGAAATACTATAATAACTAATTGCTCTTGATATGTTTGTTACGCGACTAAGAATAGATTCATTTAAATTTCCATTTTTTAAAGAGAAAATAAAGCTATCGGCAGTAGTTGCATATTCACCATCAACTTTCCAGATAAGAGGATTATAACCACCAAGTATCTCGTTCGTACTATTAAACTTTACAACAACCACAGTACCAGGTATATTATCACATAGCTTATGAAATACTTCACTTTTAAAACCGTCCCTACTGCCTCTAAGTAAAAGTTTAAATTCATACGGAATTTCTGTAGTATCATAAATTTTCGAACGTCGATCAATCCATGATGAAATTTCTGCTGCATGTTGTAATGTGATTATTGAAGAGGATAGTGTAATAACACTTCGAGGAGGAAGTTGTACAATCACTTTTTTACGAGGAGGTAAAATTGGAAAAGTGATAAATACATCTGGATCTGCAAATCTTGACATAATGTCATCACACAGATTCTCTTCAAGAATATTACGATAAGGTTTAATTTTATTCAATACATCTTTGCCAGTAATTTGAAAGTATCTAATGTGAGGAAGGAAGTGTTTAAGTGTGACTTTTAAAGACTTAAAATTTTCATTAGTCCAATCTTTAATATCAGGTGGTAAATTTAGTGTATTTGCCTTTCCCCAAAGGATAACTTATCCCAAACTTCTGATTCTTCCATTTGTAAATCATCATTCTTTAAAAGTGCAATTAAAGCATTCTCTTGAAAAGTAGTAAAATTATCAGAGTCAAAAACCATACTTGGATGTTTTGCAATAATGTCATTGCAGAATTTCTTTAAGTCTTTAAAATTTTCATTCTGAAAACTTATTTGGTAAACACGAGAAAAATTTAAACGAAGCCATGATGAATTATTATTAATAAGGTGAGTCTGAAGGGATTCAGATAATTCTATAAGCTTAAGTTCGTTTGCAGCGACTAAAAAATCAAATATATCCGAAACTTCTAAATTTTCTAAAGAAACTAAACCTCTGTAAATTTATCTATATAATGAGAATGTAAATTAATGTTTTTATAATAAATATTTGAAAATTATAGTATTATACTTTAACTTACTTAATTGATGATCCGGATAAGATCTGCAGAATTACTATATTGGGACAATAGTAAATTTTGGGGAGAAGTACAATATAAACTTTTATTATATGCTGAAAACTTACAACTACCACTATGGTAAGTGATTTTTTTATTAAGCTAACAGCTCAAGTCAATTAATTGAAAGTTGTAGAGCTCATTGAGACGCATCTAATGGTAGTTAGATCATTCAAACTGGCCTAGTGTACGCTGAGATATCACTAAAAAATGATCAGATGACTATATAAATTCCATGTAAACAAGGTGATTGTAAGTTTTCAGCATATAATAAAAAACATAGTAAATCCCCCAAATTCTAATATAAAAATTCTGCAGTTCTTATCCGGATCAGCAATTAATAATATTACTAAATATTTCAACAGAAATATGTGGTAATTTAATTTCAATCATATCATTTTTCTTTGTCGCATTTTTAAATTTGTGACGAAAATATAACGAACGTTGATATAATATTACTGAATGTGCTTTAAAAGTTGGATATTTGATTGTTTACCAACTTCAATTACTACATTATAATCATATTCGCTTTCTAAAAGTTGCGTAAAGTCTTGAGAAAGTTTTTCAAAAAATTTTAAAGTCATCTTATAATGAATTTGTATGTATATTGTGTAGAGTTTTTGAGCTACACAAAGAAGTTTAGATTTTGAAATCTTTCTTTTTTTGAATTAAAATAACCCATTAGCCTGGAATGTACGTACGTACGACAGTTCATTGTTACCTAATTTTCACGTTACACCAGATCAGGACCGATGATTTTCTGCGGCGGTAAGACCAGTTACGGCGATTTATTGCGGTAATGTTTTTTTATGAATTTTGTGTAATCTCATTAGTTTCTGTCAATTCTGTAGTGGTATAATGCTAATTTCGTGACTTACGATGTTCTCAAGCACCTCCCTCTAATGTTAATAAAATGATCTGATTGTTTGAAAAATGGATTGTGTTTAATCATTTAAATTAAAAAAACCTCGAGCTATCAACCATCTTTTTTTTTTCATAGAGTAATAAAATTTAACATCCGTATTTTTGCACAATGAATTTCCGACGAAATCATTATAAAGATCATTTCAATTAATTAGATTATTCGATCACTAGCAAATCTCTGAGGGAGCTGCTTGAGAACAACCTTAATGTACCTTCGCCAAGGGTTTCGCCTTTCGCCTGGGGTTTTGCCTTTCGTCAGGGTTTTGCTTTCGCCAGAGTTTCACCACTTTCGTCTTTCGCCGGGTTTAGGTTTCGCCTTTCGCCATTTGCACAAAAAAACAGTTTTGCCTAACAACTGTAGTCACGAGTTGAAAAGAGCCCAGTCACTATATTAAACTAGGCAGTCAATACAAGTATTGTATATCAGAAACGGAGAGCAATTACATTTATGGTTCATGGAGAGCGAAGTTCTACGTAAATTCTTGCTTTTATTGGATATACTTTTTTACATGCAATCTATATATGATGTTCAAAAAGGTTTTTATTACATGATGTGCTTGTTTGCTATGTCGTCAAAAAATTTAGGTGAAGGCAAAATTTTTAGTGAATTCATATTTAGCAGAACACATGATAGGAAATGAGTGGCAGAGACATCACGTGAACGCATTGAAGGATGAAACGGTTTCGTCATTGCAAATAGAAAATTTGGACAGTTAATACAAATCACCGAATTATAAACCCGATATTCAGGCTAGAATATAAATATCATAATAATACTGTAATCAAATTTCGAGAAGCGTATACTAATATATAAATTGAAAGCACATGCATATAGTCTAAAATTTACACACTAAATTTTACACAAACCGCAAATATAACTAACCTAATCTTTATTTGCATTAATGTTACGTGACAAGTTATGTGATTTTTTTTTTTTTTTTTTTTTTTTTTTTTTTT
>QKWP01000084.1:225906-242177 GCA_003550325.1 Gigaspora rosea | reverse complement strand
TACAAAATGCTATGATTCTCTAAATTTTACTAACTGATTTATACTTCTCACTCTAAGTAAACTTGTTCAGTATCAAAAAATACATATATTTTTATTCAGACTCAAACTAGTTTGCAAATTTTGGACTAGCACGACCGAACTTATGATTGAGTTTGAGTTTAGTATAAAGTTTAAATAATAAAATTTTGAGTTTGATTCTGGTCTGGACCAGACCAAACCTGGACCCAAACCTAGAATCACTAGTTCATATGAATGCTAGACTAAACCTGAACATGTTCATGAACTTATGAACTGAACCTGAACTGAACCTGAACCAGCTCTAAAAGTTCAATACTGAACCTGAACCTGAACTTGTTTTAAAAAATGTTCAGGTTCAGGTTCAATACTGAACCTGAACCTGAACCTGAACTTGACCTAGGTTCAGTTCAGTTCAGGTTCATAGGAACACTATTGTCCAGTGTCCAGTGTCCTAATTGTCCAGTGAAAAGCAATGGATTAAGAAAAATAATCACTGGACAACAAAAATTAAAAAAAATTATAATTTTTAAAATTTTAAACAAAAAAAATTAAATAAACTAGATAATTAACCAATTCTGTTAAAATCGATAACTTAAAAAAATTAATTTATTAAGCCTGTTCCTGCTATATAATATAATATTTATAATGTTTTCAAGCCTGATATCTCTCAAAACCTGCTTACTATGCATATTGCTTTGGGAGGTTAACATCATTTGAAATACTATCCTTTACAATTGCAAGCAAATTGGTTGCATATAGATATCTTATTTAGTTAAATACAGTATTATGTGGCCAACATATTTATTGCTTATTAATTTTTTCAAATGTACTGTATGTACTAACAGAATTTTTGACGAATATACAATAATTAAACTAAATTTAAAATTAAATAAGAATAAAATTAAATTAAATCAAAGGTATAGTGCATTATTATAAAATTTTAACTACATTTTTAAGAATTAGCTAGAGCAATCCTCTGGAAGTACTAGTTATCTGACCAGATATGTTGTACTTTGACTAATTTATTTATTTATTGAATTTTTTTATAAATATGTCACTTGACACTGGACATGCACTGGACATTACACTGGACAATTTGGAAATGTCCAGTGTCTAGTAAAAAAGCACCAGATTTACAGCTTGCCCAACCCTGATCTATATATATTTTGTGATTCTAATAAAATCATACAAATTAGTTCTAAAAATTTGTTGTCTGGAGCAAAGTGTTGAACTTATATTTCTATGCTTAGTAATAACTAAAACTATGCTTTTGATATGTTCATATCAAAATTATCAAAAACATGTTGTGGCATTGTCCGTTTATAACACTCTATACCTATATTGCATATTTGGTGCAAAGGCTATTCAAATCAATTACTCAGGTATTAATCTAATTTATATATATTCATATCAGCTGATTTTGTTTGTACCCCTTACTATATGGATAGCTTTATTTTTATTCAAAACACTTAAAATTTGTTATTTGTAAATATAACAGAACTATGATATTATATTTAGAAATTTTATATTTATATTCACTAAGACCTTAGTTTTGTGAATCTTATTTGGATTCTAAATTCTAATGAGTAGACCATATAAGAACACAGAACTATTTGCAGTACACAACAATGATTTTAAAAGTATATAAGAATAGGTTTCACTATTGTTTTTATATTTATACTTAATAATACTTTAGTATAATACTAAAAAAGTTGATATGGTCCAGTGCATAAAGATTTGTACCTAAAAAAGTTTTATAATTTTAACTCTTAGTAAAAGTTTTTATATTTTTGTTTAATTATTAAAAATTTTTTAATATCAAATAAAATAGGTTTTAATCTAACTTATTATATTATTTTTATTGTTTTAACATTGTTTTATTTTAGTAATTTTGCATGTACAATTTGCTGTATTCAAGAAAAAAAGGAAACTTTTTTTTTAAAAAAAAAGATATTTTAAATATTTTCGCAACCAATATGCCATTCTATGAGTTTGTACTACGCAAGTGCATTAATGTGCATATAATAAAGATATGGTTAAAATTTGAGCAAAATTGAATCACTAGTTGTGAAGAAATTAAGCTTTAAAGTGAAGTAATTTGATTTTTTTTACTATATACGCGTATATATAAATTACTATAGATTACTATAGTAAATTATATAGTAAATATAGTTAAAAAAAGTTACTATTAATAAATTTTTTTATTTTATCAATAAAATAATCAAAATAATTTTAATTTTATTAATCCGGTAACCTAATAAGTATATTAAATTAAAAAAATCAAAAATTAATTTGTACAAAAAATATTTGAATCAGAGCTATTTGAGGTACAAATCTTTATGCACTGGACTATAATAGGTTTAAGCTCTACTAGTAACTTATGGTTAGACCTGAATAACTGCCAAATTAGCTTCTGACTAGTTGTATGATTTGGGAATTAGCAGCTTTTTGATTTGTTGATTTATGTCAACTTGAATAATATTTGTATTAAAAAATAATTTTTTTATTGTTTTAAACTTCATTTTTTTTTATAAACAATATAGGAATAACTTGGAATATAAGTTTGTTATATCAAAAAGTTTACAAAATAATTTATGCTACCTACTAACTAAGTATAACAGTTATAAAAAAATCTGAAAAAGGTAAATTTATAATTTTTTTAAAAAAAATTTAGTAATTATCTTTTTAAATATATTATTAATATATAAAAATTTAGCTAGCATATAATTTTTAGTCAAGTATGTATTAATTTATTTTATTCACTTTTAAATTTTTTTACTTAATTATTATTATTTCTAAATTTTTTTTGCTTTTTTTTATTAGTAAATAGATACCAATTCTATAATAATAGCCATTATAAATGCAAGTTTGTTATGTCAAAAAGTTTACAAAATAATTTGTACTACCTCTAGATTAAGCATAAAAGTTATGAAAAAAACCTGAAAAAAGGTATTGTTTTTAAAAAAAATAAGTTAATCTATATCTATTCCTATAGGTTTTGTTATATACTGTTACCCTTGAATTATCTCTTAAACAGGACCCCAGACATCTAGTACAAAGGTCATACATTATAAGTTTCAGCACAAACCCCCAAAGTTTGCAAAGCAAAAAACGGGTTTGGCAATTAATTTGGCATTTAGTGGTCCAATTTGAATGAACATTTTTTAAAATGAAGCATTCAATAAGGTGCTTCTAACAAAAAAAAAGTTTATTCAATTCTGTTCACTGGATCAGAAGTTATTTAAGTAAAATAGGTTTGTTATTTTTAGCAAATTAGGTCAAATTGGCCAAAATCCAGTTATGATATATATAAAAGATGTCCAGGGTCCTTCTTAAACAAATTCAGATAGATTATGTTAATAAAAAATAAATGATTCATATTCAATATGTTTTATTATTTTAAATATCAATTTTAATAAGAGGATTTGTATAATTGCTTTTACAAAACAGGCAAAATGGCTAAATGTATATGAAGATATAGATAGTCATAAAAAGTTTAAAACAAATAATAACTAACTATGAAAAATGTGAAGACTCTTATAGTAATCACATAATTAATATCATTAATCACTAATGATTATAATTGATTGTAATTGGGTTTACATGTGCATGAAGACATGAGTATTAGTTTATTTGATAAATTAGTGTATAAAAACATAATTCTTTATTAGAATAAGTGATTATTTAATAGACAACTACTTAGTATACACTATCTATTTGTAAACAACTACTTAGTAAATAACTGCTTTGTCTTAGGGAAAGACTCAAATTTTGCAAGAAATTTTTTTGTCAAGACAGAAGGTGGTTGTGTAAGCCAAATTTTACGTTATAGACGATTTTTGAAAAGGCCGATTGTTTCGTTTTCACGTTACACCTGTCCTGTGCCATGATTGGTTCAAAATCACGTGTATGCGGAATAAACTACCCCAAGAACACCTCCAAAAATTAACCAATCAGAATTGGAGATCAGGTGTAACGTAAATCAAAACAATCGAATTTAGGAGTAATAAGCTTTAACATTAAGTTAGAGTACATTGAGTTAGAGTTAGGGTACGGTTAGGTCAAGGTTAGAAGGTAGAGTAAATACTAAAATTTGATGCGGAATTTTTTTGTTAGAATATGAAAGGTGGTTTCTTATGCGGCTTTTCAAGAAACATGCGATTTTTGACAAAGCGAACATTTGTTACTCATTTGTTTTAAATTTCCTGATCGTGTAACGTTACACCTGATCTTAAATCTGATTTGTTGCGCAGAATTTTTGGAGGTGTTCTTGGGGTAGTTGAATTTTTATGCGGTTCCTATGTATAATTATGCAAAAACCCACCCCTATGTGTAGTAATTATAAATATTCCACGGCCCTAATGTTCTCCATGAACATTTCTGATATTTTTATGATGACGCAATGCCATGAAAATATCCACGGCCATTACGTCATCAGTAAAACTTTTAGTCAGAAATGTTATGGGCATAGGGACCATGAAATATATCAGATATTTCACGTGCGACGTGAACATCACGGCTTCGCCGTGCTAATCCACAACAGCCCGTGAAATATTTATTACTTACCACATGTAGTAATAAATATTACAAGTCATAATAATTACATGACGTAATAATTACTACATGTAGTAATTTGTCGTAATTATTATGACATATAATAATTACGACATGTCGGAATTATTACATGTCGTAATAATTACTATAATTAAGGTTTTAAAAAGTCGGTGTAAAAATATAAGTCGTAAATATAATTGTCGTAATTAGCTATTTACGACACCATACTTTACTTCGTACTACGTTCTTGGCATTCGTACTTCGTATAGTGATGCCTGACGAAATGACGAAACCTGACGAAACTTGACGAAACTTCTGGTTTCGTCTGGTTTCGTCATTTCGTCAGGCATCACTAACTTCGTACTGTATTCGTACTTCGTACTACGTTCCTAGTAAATTTATAGAATGAATTTTAAAGTCTTTTTACGAATAATTTTTTCATGCTAAAACCTTCAACATGGACAAACTGGAGCTTAACAAAGTTGCTGATAATTATCAAAGAGGTATTGGCGTAGAGAAGGATGAACGTAAAGCGTTTGAGCTCTATCTTAAAGCTGACAAGATGGAGAACGTTAGGGGAACATTTAAAATTGGAAATTGTTATGATTATGGAATTGGAGTTGAAAGGGATTTACAGAAGGCATTTTTTTATTGGCAAAAATCTGCAGAGATGGGGGACGCTGCTGGAACGTGTAATGTTGGATATTGTTATTATTATGGAGTCGGAGTTGAAACAAATATACGTAAAGCACACATGTATTATCAAAAAGCAGCCAAAATGGGAGATATATTTGCACTCGGTGAATGTTATGATAAAGGAATTGGAGTAGAGAATGACGCAAAGAAAGCATTCGAATATTTTAAAAATTCTGCAGAAATGGGAAATGTTAAAGGGATATTCGAAATTGGACGTTGTTATCAACTTGGAATCGGAGTCGAAAGGAATTATCATAAGGCGTTCGAATATTATAAAAAATCTGCTGATTTGGGCGATGTTAATGGAACAAATCAAGTCGGCTATTGCTATGATTGTAGAATTGGAGTCAAAGAAGATAAATATAAAGCATTCGAATATTATAAAAAATCTGCAGATATGGGGGCTGCAATGGCGACGTATAACGTAGGATATTGTTATCATTATGGAAAGGGAGTTATAAAAGATGAACGTGAAGCGTTCGAATATTATAAAAAATCAGCAGAGATGGGATACACTGGTGGGATGTACCGTGTTGGCGAATTTTATCAAAATGGAATTGTTGTTGAAAAGGATATAGATATTGCTTTTGAATGGTATTTAAAATCAGCTATTACTGAACAATGTCCCAGTAACGAAAAAGAGGAATATTTTCATTGGATACCATTTGAAAAATTTGAAAATATTGAAGAGATAGGTAAAGGAGGCTTTTCTACCGTTTTCAAAACAAAATATTTAAATAGCTATGGATCATATGAAGAAGTGGCAATTAAACTTGTAAAAGGTTCCGATGAAAATAGAGAACCATTCTTAAAAGAGGTATTATATTAAAATTTATAAATAGTATCTTTATTTTTAAATTTTAAATATTATTTTCGTTTCTAAATATTAATTTTAGTTAAATAAATTAATTTATTCTGTTTTTTAGTTGAAAGCTTGTCATAGTTTAGATCAATATTTAGGAATATCAAGAGATGAAGAAACAAATGATTACATTTTAGTGCTTAGTTATGCAAAATACGGATCGTTGTGCAAAAATCTTGTCGATATCATTAAATTTGAATGGAAACTCAAGTTAAAGATACTCCGTGACATTATAACCAATCTTGCTCGTATTCATTCTCAAAAATATTTACATCGAGATCTGCATCCTGGAAATATTCTGTTGAAAGAAGATTATGAAGCATATATTACTGATCTAGGTTTATCGAAACCACTTGGTGAAGAGGAACAAGAAGAATGTATTCATGGAGTTTTACCGTATCTTGCACCGGAACTCTTTCAAAAACAGACATATACTCAAGCTTCAGATATTTATTCATTCGGAATAATTATGGTAGAAATGACAACTGGTCAAAGACCTTTTAATAATTATAAATTTGATATCGGTCTTGTAATAAAGATTTGTAATGGACTACGTCCAAAATTTGGACCAGGAATTCCTGATTGTTATATTGAATTAGCAAACCAATGCATGAATTCGGATCCAAAAAAACGTCCAACATCTGTTGAAATAAGTATTAAGCTGAATGGATGGTTACATATGATTGGAAGTAAAATCGAAAATAAAATTAAAAAACAATTTTTAGAAAGTGACGAGATTAATAAAAAATTTTCAACAATTAAAGAAAATTTAAAAAATATATATACAAGTAAAGCTTATGATATAACAGAAATTAACAAAAGCTTATCAAAATTGAAAATTAGTAAAACTATGAGTGCTATAGAAGTTCCAGATTTTTAACAAATCAATTAAATATTTCTATGCATTCATTATGGAAATAAGTTTTATTTATTATTCTATATATTTGCTAAATTTAGATTTATAATGGATTATTAATTTTTTAATTGCTGCATAATCAAAAAATATATTAAAAATGATTGATTCCGCTCAACCAAATTATTATGATCAGAATAATTCTTTTCTTATGTACATAAATTTAGATGCTTAAATAATATATTTTACATGATACCAAAAATATTATATGATTCAATCTCAATTCACCCCGATAATAATATGCTTTAAATATCTATCATCAATGTGCGATAATATGCAATAATATACAATATGCAAGAATTTTTAATCTAATTAACATATATCTCTATCCTATTAAATTTAATTGATTTATATTTAAATTTAATTAATTTATAATAATATATTTTACATGATACCAAAAATATTATATGATTCAATCTCAATTCACCCCGATAATAATATGCTTTAAATATCTATCATCAATGTGCGATAATATGCAATAATATACAATATGCAAGAATTTTTAATCTAATTAACATATATCTCTATCCTATTAAATTTAATTGATTTATATTTAAATTTAATTAATTTATAATTAAATTTAATTAATTTATAATTAAATTTTTATTGCTTAAATGATAAATGATTAAATTTACAGAGTACATATACATGGTTGGATGATATGTTTTGTCAGTAGATCAATATCTTGATCATTTTTAAAGATACTGTTTTAAACTTTATATAGCTATAATAAATTTGCAAAAAAATTTTAGATATTTTTATCCAATAGTTTTTAAAACTATAGGACTAAATCACACTACTGATGTTCAACACCAGTATGTAGTGCAATGTGAAGATGAATATCGGAAACATAAACAAAATAATAAACAAAAATTAAAGTTGATAAATGTTAATATTTAGGGATTAGCAGATAGTAAAATTTTACAAGGAGTTTTTTTTTTAAAAAAAAAGGTGGTTCCATAGATAAAATTTTGAGTTAGAAGGTATTTTTTTTAAAAAAAAAACAAAACAAAGATTAGTAACCTGGAGGTACATTCAACAAATGATCCATTGGGGTCGTTAGAGTATATAAAAGAGTACTACGAATCGGTATACAAGGCTGAGGCGATAGACTCAAGTGAGGTTGAAGTGTTTACAAATAATCTTCTAGTAGTTTTCCAGAAGCAGAGTCTTTTCTTACTAAGAAATATCAATAGCGGAGATCGTGCAGGCAATTAATAGTCTGCCAGGTAACAAGTCTCTGGGCCCAGACAGGTTGTTATATGAATTTTATAATACTTTTTTAGAGAAATTACGCCTATCTAGAAGGAAATTTTAACAATACTATAAATATGGAGGTCATGGAAGAAAAGTATAGTTATGTTAATACCAAAAAAGGAGGAAGATCTTCAAGATATTGGAAACTGGAGACCTATCTTATTGATTAACGCAGATACTAAAATATTTTCTAAAGTGATAGCAAACAGACTAAATCCTTTGTGTAGTGAGGTCATCGTGAACCACTAATAGGAATTTATTAAGGGAAGGTCCATTATCGATGCAGCCTTGAATATAATTACAACAATGCGGGGTAATAGGTGCCAAGGGGTCCTAGTATAAATAGTCTTCTTGAATTAAAAGAAGGCTTTCAACAGGCTAAACCATAAGTACCTAATGACAGTTCTTAAGAAAATGGAGTTCGATCAGAGGTTTATTAAGCTTGTAGATAACTTATTTGGAAATCTAACAGCACATATCTACAGTATGATGCTAGCTTGCTATCTGCTCTATTTAAGATAGAGAGAGGGGTGAGGCAGAATGACCTCTATCACCACTCTTGTACATACTGGCTTTCGAACCACTTCTGAAAAAACTGAAAGAAGAATTGTTAGGGGTGCTCACAAAATAGGCTAAGGTTCAAACTTTTGGTGTATGCTGATGACTTGACAGTGGGAATCAGCGCACCACAGGACTGGTCAGTTTTTATAAATTTGCTAAAAAGATACAAAGGTGCAGCTAATGCGCTAATTAATAAAGAAAAATTAAAACTGGTACCCTTGAATGACAGTACGCAAAATACTAACCTCCTAGGTAAAGAAAGTTTTGCTAAGATAAAAGAAATGGTTCGATCAGGATATTAAAGTTTAAAGTGGATAAAGAGGAATTGCCAAAGAAGAAACTATGGAAGGAAATTACAACTAAAATTAAAAAGCATGCAGATTCAATAAAAAAAGAAGCCTGTCATTTAGAGGTCGTATTTTAGTGTCAAAGTCAGTGCTTTTAGCCAAAGTTTAGTATGCTGCATATATTCTACCTCTCCACAGGAAACAAATTAAGGGTATTAATAATATCATAGCAGACTGAGTCAAGAATAAGTCAAAATTACTCCTTAGGTACTCAATATACTAACAAAATTCAAACACAATGGGTTGAATGCTCTAGTTATTACAGATAGCTGGATGCAAGACTTTGTACAGTCTGGCTAAAACTGCTGACAAGCCACTCTTTTTGGGCAAAAAGTGAAAGAAAAAGAATTAGGCTTGCTTTGTTTAACAAATAGAAAAAATTAGTCACAGAAATTCTTTTACTATCTACAATTAAATTAAAAGGATGGCTGGAGAATTAACGACCATTTTTAATGGCATAAAAGAGATTAAAAGAGTCAATCACACCAAACATGGGAGATTGGCCATGGGAACTCTAGTCACTGAAGGAGATAGAGAAAAAAGGAGATGAAATAATGGTAGCAAAAGCAGTGAATTTCCTAAAAGAGTCATTAATTTCACACACCTTATCCCAGGCAAATCTTTTCATTGAGAATGACAAGAAAGAGAACTGGTTCTGGCAGCTGGTAAAATGGATACCCAATAATAAAAAAGACATATTCTGGAGGATGCTGCATAACACCCTCCCATTAGGTCCTAGATTTGCTTACCTAGTCCAGATATATCATGAGATTGTTCTTGGTGTCCAAATATTGAGCAAACAGTAGAGCACTTTGCTATTACATGTTGAATAAGTAAGGAGCTGTGGAAAATGGTGTGTGATACATTTGAATTTTCACATGACCTACCCAGACCAACATCTACAGAAGAAGTAATAATAGCAAGCAATGCAGAGGGTCTTCAACCTTATATAGTTATAGTATAGTTACACAATTTAAAAATTTATGAACTTTGGTTCTGGCTCATAAACAAGAGGTGGGCGCAGCTCATTGCCAGAACCAGTACTTGGTTTTATTTGGAAACAAAGAATTAGGAAAGAATTATAGCAAGCAGAAAAGTAAAATATAAGGAAAAAGCCTTACTGAAACGACACATTTTATAAAATAAAATTTTTTTTACCTGTTTTATTTGTGTGTCAGAAAGTTTGTAATATTTATTGTTAGTTTGTTAATAAAGTGCATCAAATGATGTCCTCAGACTCTTAGAAAGCCAGTGTTATAAAAAAAAAAGTTGTGATATAGTTAAGTCCAAACTTTACTAAGCAAATCAATTAAAGTCGCTTAAGTAAACTTATTTAGGAGACAAAATACATATATACTAAAATTTATAACAAAATTGGAAAACTTTTTATTAATTGACTTTTATTTTTTATGTTCAATAAAGAGATTAAAATTTTATTAACAAAATATATTCATTGAATGTAAAATTAAAAGTCAAATAATAAAAAGTACTCCTATTTTAATGAAACTTTCAAAATATGTGCAGTTTAGTCTTCCAAATAAGTTTATATAGTGCTAATAATTGATTTATATAGCAGAATTTAGACTTTACAATATGGGCAGTGACAGATATTACGTAATATCCTGGGGGGAGGGGGTCAAAAAATTTTTAACATAAGACTAATTATACAATTTAATTGGCTAATTGGTCTTATGTGGGGGATGGGGGTAGCTCTATGATAAAATGATATTATGTAATATATGTCACGTCCCTATTATGACTATTGGCAATTAACCAAATTCAATTATATCTAAAAATAAGCTACCCAAATTTTTTGTGTCCAAAATCGTCCAAAAAAGGTAGCTTATTTTCAGAAACATACAGTTGTAACTATAGTTAATTTTTAAATTGTTAAATTATTTGAATTTTATCTTGCATCAAAAGTATATTATAATAAATCAAGTATAATAGTACAAAATTTATAATTTGATTGGCCAATTATCACATGATTATGTACTAATTTAATGTTACACAATGTCCCATGTCCAACCCCTTCAGGTCAATCGATTGGACTGGACTGATGGGCGGTCCAATGTCCATGTCCAATGTCCAGCCCAATACTGTATACGGAGACAGTGCTGAGACATTATAAAATATTTTTATATTTATATTCAAATGCTCAAGATTATAATTTTTAAATACAATTTATTTATTTATTTATTTATTTATTAATTAATTTTTCTTTACAACGACCACTTTGGTCTTATAATTTTTCTCTGCATCACTCACATTTCCAACCAAGGTTCTTCCATGCAGGTGGTAGCAATGCTAGATGCAATCATAATCCTTATACTCACGATTTATTTTCTCACATGGTACAATTTAGATTCAATATCCAATTTAATACCTTTACTATTAATAACGTATGATAAATAAATATGAAATTATTCATCATTTATAATATACTGTGTGCGCCTAAATCGACTTTATCTATTCGTACATAATTAGTTATGCTTTATTTTAACATTTCTTGAAGCTTTGGATTTTACAATAAAAGTTTGCGATTTTGTTATATTTAATATTTACTTTAGAAAATTTTAAAACATAATATAATGAAAAGATAACTAAAACTTTTATTATTTTGAAATATGTTGGCAGGTTGCATCATCTGGCAAATGAATATAGATATGCAAAATATGTAGTAATTATTTAGAAAGATAATATATAAAGAAGCTATTACGCCATATTTCAATATTTTTGCCACCAAATTTAAATATCTTATTTCTAAATCTAAGAGTTCGATCACTAAATTCATTATTAATTAATTTAAAAACTGCATCCCCAAACTTTATTTGTACTCCAGATATTAACCTATCTTCTCAAAATTCAAGTATAATTTTTATTCTTTCTATTGACGCAGCTTATTAAATATTTAAAAAATAAAAATAAAATTGCATCGCCACATGAACAAATTCTGTTTGTTTACTGTATTTAGTTTCTTTGATCATGTACTACATCAAAAGATCTTAAATAAGAAATCTTCGTACTACATGCTCTTCTCAGAATTTTTTAAGAAACTTTCGCAAGATTTTACTCAACTGCTTGAAAGTGAATATGGTTATGATGTGACATTTGAAGTTTGGAGAACAATCGTCTACTCGCTTTTTTAAAGCACATTCGGTAATCTTATACCAACGTTCACCATATTTTCGTCAGAATTTAGCAAATGCGAACAAGAAAATAATGTTATTGAAATTAAATTACCGAATGTTTCTGCCGAAATTTTTAACATCATAATTAGGTAAGCTATGATTTTTTTGTTATTTATAATTACGCAAAGTAATAAACAAAGATTTTATTTGTAGATATTTATAGTGGTGTAATTTCTTTAGAAAGTTATGATGCTTCAGCTATATTTGATTTATTGGTCATTATTAATGAGTTCATGTTCCCAGAATTAGTTGACCACTTTCAACATATACTTATTGATAACAATGCATATGGCTTCGTTTGAATTTTTCTCATGTCTGTCAAATAAGCTTTCAAAATGAAAATTTTATAGACTTACATAAATTCTGCAATGACATTATTGCAAAACACCCGAGAATGATTTACGACTCTGATGATTTAAATACTCTTCAAGAAAATGCTTTAATTTCACTTTTAAAGAATGATAATTTACAAATGGAAGAATTAGAAATTTGGGATAAGGCTA
This sequence comes from Gigaspora rosea, assembly GCA_003550325.1. NCBI lineage: Eukaryota > Fungi > Glomeromycota > Glomeromycetes > Diversisporales > Gigasporaceae > Gigaspora > Gigaspora rosea. Next base: position 229,275 of record QKWP01000084.1, on the reverse strand, counting down.
TTTTATGGGGAAAAGCGAAAACTCCAAATTTACCACCTAATCTTAAAGAATGGACTGACGATAATTTTAAGTCTTTAAAAACTACTCTTCAAAATTGTCTTCCTCACATCAGGTACTTTCAAATTTCTGGTGAAGATGTCTTAAAGAAAATTAAGCCTTATCGAAATATTCTTGATGAGAATACATGGGATGACATTATGTCAAAATTAGTAGCTCCAAATTCGCCTATTTCATCTTTAATTTTACCTCCTCGTAAAAAAGCAGCAGTGCAACTACCTCCTCGTAAAAAAACAACAGTTCAACTTCCTCCTCGAAATGTTATTACACCATCATCTTCAATAATCACATTACAACATGCAGCGGAAATTTCTTCATGGATTGATCGACGTTCGACAATTTATGATGATACAAAAATTCCATATGAATTTAAACTTTTACTTAGAGGTAGTGGGGATGGGTTTGAAGGTAAAAAATTTCATAGGTTATGTGACACTATACCTGGTACTGTTGTTGTTGTTAAGTTCGTAGCACGGATGAAATACTTGGTGGTTATAATTCTCTTATCTGAAAGTTAGTAATGAAAATGCAACTACTGCCGATAGCTTCATTTTCTCTTTAAAAAATGAAAATATGAATCAATCTATTCTTAGTCGTGTAACAATTGCATCAAGAGCAATTTATTATGGTGGCACATCATTTGGTCCATGGTTAGGCAGTAATGCTTTTGGAAAGCATAATTTTGATCAAAATTATGGTAATAAAATGTGGTATCATTCAAGTGATTATGGATATGATCCAATTAGAAGCAAAAATGGAACGTTTGATATAAAGGAATATGAAGTATTTCAAATTTGTAAGATTTGATACACTCGCTTTAATAATATATAATTTAGGTTTTATAAATTTAAAGATATTTCTTGTTTTTTTTTTCGAGTATTGGATAAATAAATATATATATTAAACAACATTTTATTGTGTCAATATACTACTATCTTAATTTTTCTTTAGCATAACATTGATAAGTAATCTGAATCAATATTTGATTTTATTAAAAAAAATTTAAGACCATAAACAATACAAAATTATATACTGATGGTTTTTCAATAGTAATAAATAATAAATTTAAATAATCAATATGCTCAAGGCAGGACAGATCAAATACTGTAACGCAGTAATATTACATAACAAAATATATTTTTATAGTAAAATTAAAATTTAATTAGAACAGTGCTAAAGCTCTCTATGTACAACAAGAATTTATGTGTTGTATAATGCTAATGCTTCAAATTTAAATAAATTCTTTTAATCAGCATATTTTGCATGTAAATACCTATGACTAAGTATTTCAGTTTTTAAATTTGCATTTTAATAACAGATAATGGTTCAATATCAAACTTAGATAATTTCATATATTCAAACATGAAAAATTATTAAATTGTTTAAAAAATCCAGCAAATATCGAATATATGACATGAATGTTGTATTATTTCAATCGTTTTTTTTTTAGATCTGTGATTAGAGCTTTAATTTCTTGAGAGGTATACTGATAGCCATTTATTGACCTTACTTTTGTATCTTATTTTTGTTATCATATTCATATTAATCAAATTTTCTAATTTGATTGTTTCCCTTAACGCGATATCTGATATCTTTCATGAGATTTAAGAAATATCATCATAATAAATGTAGTAGTCTATTCTTTTATACGTAATCTACTTTACTGCTGAAAATTTGTAATGACTAACTTTATTGCCAACATTAATGGAAATTCGCGTGCAGATTTGTATAATTTGTTAGGCGCGAGTATAAATAATTATTTTGTCATTTAGTCTGATTAATGACAATTAATTTTTACAGTTGACGTATTTAATTGTATTAGTGAACTCGTCATATCACATATCCTAAATAGTGCAGCAATTTGCGCAGCCCATACAAAAATATGGTAAGACAAAATATTTGAAGATATTATTTCTTTTAAATATACAGTAATTTTGTTTTTATCCTTATCACAGAGTTGCTGGAAGGCACTTTATTAAAATGCAGTAATTTAGACATTAATTTATAAGAATCATACGGAATTTTCGTTAATTATTGTCTGAATTTAATTTCCTATGAAACTACAATAAATTATTGATAGCATTAATTTTAAAATACGGGTATTATAAATATAATATTATCTGAAATGTTTACAGTATGTTCAACCAATAAAAATGTATCAAATTTAATTTTTTTTTATTTATATGCGCTAATAATATAATAACCCTAATTAGCAGAAAATCTGTTAAATATTCTTACATACTTGAAATACTTCGTAATCATTTATAAAAAAAACCAACCATTTAACTTTGTAATTTGTTTATCATATGCATATTTCCTACAGTGCCATTTTTTAGGATCGGATCCATATCCCATTCCAAGGTCATTAACACTAAACCATGGACCTCGTGATATATTATAATGTAAAGTTGCACATGATGGTTGTATTACACGACTAAGAATAGATTCATTTAAGTTTCCATTTTTTAAAGAGAAAATAAAACTATCAGCAGTAGTTGCATATTCACCAAGATCTTTACCAACTTTCCAGATAAGAGGATTATAACCACCAAGTATTTCATTTGAATTATTAATCTTTACAACAACCACAGTGCCAGGTATATTATCACATAACTTATGAAATACTTCACCTTTAAAACCGTCCCTACTGCCTCTAAGTAAAAGTTTAAATTCATACGGAATTTCTGTAGTATCATAAATTGTCGAATGTCGATCAATCCATGATGAAATTTCTGCTGCATGCTGTAATGTGATTATTGAAGAGGATAGTGTAATAACATTTCGAGGAGGAAGTTGTACAATCACTTTTTTACGAGGAGGTAAAATTGGAAAAGTGATAGGTACATCTGGATCTGCAAATCTTGACATAATGTCATCCCACAGGTTCTCTTTAAGAATACTACGATAAGGTTTAATTTTGTTCAATACATCTTTGCCAGTAATTTGAAAGTACCTAATATGGGGAAGGCAGTGTTAAAGTGTGGCTTTTAACGACTTAAAAATTTCATTAGTCCAATCTTTAAAATCTGGTGTTAAATTTGGTGTATTTGCCTTTCCCCAAAGGATAACTTATCCCAAACTTCTGATTCTTCCATTTGTAAATCATCATTCTTTAAAAGTGCAATTAAAGCATTCTCTTGAAAAGTAGTAAAATTATCAGAGTCAAAAACCATACTTGGATGTTTTGCAATAATGTCATTGCAGAATTTCTGTAAGTCTTTAAAATTTTCATTCTGAAAACTTATTTGGTAAACACGAGAAAAATTTAAACGAAGCCATGATGAATTATTATTAATAAGGTGAGTCTGAAGG
>QKWP01000084.1:209969-223936 GCA_003550325.1 Gigaspora rosea | reverse complement strand
TGGAAAATTTTTTGTTTTTTTTTTTTTTTTTTTTTTTTTTTTTTTTACAAGCTTGGATTTCTTGAGGATCTGAATTTTCAAGTTTTTCAATGGTTGTCGCTCGGAAAATGCTCTTTTTTTTTTGCCTTTTGACCGAGGCTGTCCGAACAGGAAATTGTTTTCTACATAAACTCTAGTATTATTTGCAAAACGATAAAGATAGTTAAGTCGTTTCCTGTAAATATATTACGTGCTTTTCTATTATTTCGAATAAAAATTCTAATGAAATATAAATTTGCGAATTTACCTTCATTATCAGGTATCTCAGAAAATTCATGGATTAAATAATTTGCTCCAAAATCATTATTATTTTTTTAGTCGTTTTAATAGTTTGTGTAAATTGCTATTTAACCATAATTAAACTTATAGTAATAATTAACTTGAAATTTCTTACTTATTTATAAAGATGTCTTCGGCTTATACCATCTTTATTGAAAATAATTATTTAAAAATTTGAAGTCAAAAATTATTTTACGTATTAAATAAATTGAACTTTGAAATCGAATTACAGTTACACATGGCTTACTCACACTAGTTATAATCACAATTTATTTTTTTTAGGTCCCAACTTATTAAAAAGATATTAATTTAACCTTTATATAAACACAGCCTTATTATTATCACATTTTTATTTGGCCCAAGTGTGTGATTATAGCCAGATGCTACTGCATTTAATTAATCATCAATTTAAATATGGTTTCAAAGCTAACAAATCATTGACGCATTTCGAAAATCAATAGGATTTTTTTCAAAGCATTTTTAATATTCTGATTTTAACTTTGAAACCCCTAATAGGGATTTTCAAGTTAAAATCCGAGAATAATATGATTTCTAATACAACATAGTAAACATGCTATTGAAAAAATCCTATTTATTTTTGAAATGCATCACTTATTTGTTAGCTTTGAAACCCCATTATAGAGATTTTTTTACATAGGTACAGTATATTATAATCTAATTCGGAGATTAATTATAACCTGTCTCAGATGATTTTCTGTTTACTTCGCCGTTGACTAATGACAAAATGTATGATAAATTACAGTTATAGAATAACATTTGGACATAATTAATATAAAGAAAATTAAAGATGCGATTTTCCTTTAGAAATCACATAAATTTTTTATTCATTATCATGCCTATCCAGTTTCTATTTTTTTGCCAAACGATTTGCATTAATTTCTCAGACATATCCAAAGGTCTGTTGAAGGAAACTACGGATAATAAAAAAAAAATTATTGGCTTCAGAATTAATGTAATGCTTATATCTAAAATTAATCTGTGGATTTTTAATTTTTGTGAAATTAACATTTTTATGACCGATTTAAAACAGAAATAAAATTTTCTACTTAAAGTTCGTTTTGTGAATTTTTTTTAACCAATTGTAAACTTTTTTATTAAGGATTTTAGAATTAAAATTCGTAAATCTTATTTTGATAAAGTAAGAAGTATTTATTATCAAATAAGTGATGTGCAATCTTATATATTTTTTAATTAAAATTCGAATGCATTTTTTGTTAATTGATACTGCTTCTAATATCGTTTTATGCTTAACATGACAAAAATTTACATCGACAACGTCAATTAAACAAATAAATGATCTTTTAAAGCCACTTATGAATGAATATTCAACTAACAAGAATAAGGTTATTACTAAAGTTCTGGTTAAATAATTGACGAATTATTGGAATTAATACAAGCCATAGAACTGGATCGATATCTTACTGTACGTAAAAGTACAATTAAATCTAACGATTTTTTTCAAGTTCTTTTGCTTAAGTATAGTAGTTTTCTTGAAGGTTCTCTTTGGAAGCATACTAATATATAAAATAAATTAAGTAATATTTGTTTAACTATATAAAAAAAATCTAAGCGAAAGTACAATAAGTTATATAAAAATAATTTAAGCGAAAGTTTAATAAGTCATATAAAAAATAATTTAAGCAAAGGTTTAGGAATATAAAAAAAATAATTAAGTTATATAAAGAATAATTTGAACAAAGGTTTAATAGTAATTTGAGCAAAAAGTTAATAAGCAATTTGAACAAAGGTTTGTTAAGTAATTTGAGCAAAGGTTTAGTAAGTAATTTGAGCAAAGGTTTAGTAAGTTATATAGCAAAATAACTTAAGGTTTAAGAAATAATTTGAGCGAAGGTTCAGTACAATGGTTCAGCAAGTTATATAAAAAATAATTTAAGCGAAGGTTTAATAAGTAATTTAAGAAATAATTTGAGCAAAGGTTCAGTACAATGGTTCAGCAAGTTATATAAAAAATAATTTAAGCGAAGGTTTAATAAGTAATTTGAGCAAAGGTTCAGTAAGTATTGAGCGAAGGTTCAACAAGTAATTTGAGCTAAGGTTTAGTAAGTTATATAAAACATAACTTGAGCAAAGATTTAATAAGTAATTTGAGCAAAGGTTTAGTAAGTAATTTGAGCGAAGATTCAATAAATAATTTGAGCTAAAGTTCAGTAAGTTATGTAAAAAAATAATTTGAGCAAAGGTTTAATAAGTAATTTGAGCAAAGGCTCAGTAAGTAATTTTTGAGCGAAGGTTCAGTAAGTAATTTGGGCGAAAGTTTATTATTTACTCTGTATTTTGCCAATATTAAGTAATTGATCCACAAATAAGATTTTTAAACTCTTATTTATTTCCTTTTAATTCTGAAACCCGTATTGAATATATAGCTATTTAGCAATCAAACAAAAAAATTTTTGAAAATTGTCAAAATGAACCCTTTTAATACGAGACGCCTTATATATTCCAACTAGTGGGGTATCCTAAACTATTTAAGACATCCCATGTGATAATTAGTATCACATTGTTTCGTCGAAACTAATGCTTTACTAATTATCACATTATCACATAGTTTAGGACATCCGATAGTTTTCAGCAATAATAACAGAACAATTAACCAATTCAACCATGAATCATATTGTATGCTATCATGATAAATTATCTTAATTACTGTTTACAAAAATCTCCTTAAGAAAAATAAAGTTATTAACAGTTGCATCGTCACATGCTGTATTTAGTTTCTGTGATCATGTACTGTACTACATCAGATATTTTAATAAGAAATAAGGTAGCTGCGCGACGTTGTCACGCAAAACCAGGAACGGAATGTAGATTTCAGATAGAGTTGTAGATCAAATATATTTACATAGTTTAATTATGATTTTCTCATTGGCTGTTAATTTTTACAAGTTTTACATATAGCTCTAATCTTAGCTTTATATTTACGAAAGTTGGTATTATAGCAGTCTAATTGGTTTAAATAATATAATATAGTGTAACTGGGAAAATTAAAATAAGAGCCCAAAATTGAAAATAATTACTAATAAGGGCCCAAAAAAAAATAATTACTGAAAAATTTGTTAGCTGACAAAATCAAATTAAATATAATAGTAATTGTTTTTCATGATAAAATAAATATGTGATAGTAAAGTCTTAATTAGATCGATCAAAAATTTTATTCCGGTAGGACAATGCTTTTCTTATTCATCTAATGCGGCCTTTTTATTATTTCATAACAAAAGTTCGCGATACAAAAATTACTCTGGATAATAGTTACAGTTTTTCTCTTTCTCTTACTCGATATGGTATGCAATGCCAATGACCAACTCTATTTTAATTAATAACTCATCGATATTGGCTTATCTATTTTTATCAATAAGTCAAACAGGTTTTTAGAACGTTTTAATAAGTTGGCGAAGATCATATTTGGTCACGTTATAATAATAAAGTTATAATAATAAAGTTAAGTATTATGTCAAAATTTCCAAATTAATATTGGCCGAATATCATTGTTAATATCAAACATGTGCATAATTGAAATAGATAGTAGAATCGCACCAACACTTTAACAGTTAACGCGAAATTTATGTTTATTACTGGTATTTATTTGAGTCGAAAGTGAAATAGCTAAATGTTTTTTATTTTTATCCTTTATATATTATGTATTTGGCTTTCGATTGAATACATCAATTACATAATTAATTTACTTATACTATACTCTCTAACTCTGATTATACATTGTTTATGCACCATAATCGTATCATTGATCGAAACACATCAAAACACGTAATAATGAAACATTCGAACCGCATACATAATACAAAGCGATAAGTATTATTCTCATTATTTGTACATATATATTTTTTATTTGTTTCGAAGCGTCGCTAACTGTTCTCTTCGACTTAAGTATTATTCAATAAGTAACTGCGCGACGTTGTCACGCAAAACCAGGAACGGAAAGTGGATTTCCTGGGAGTTACAGGTTAAACCAGTTTTGGCATAAGTTTCTGTTTTTTTTTTTTTACAGTAGATCAAAGCCCCATAGAGTATGTACAAATATAGAAATACATTCAGAAGTCACAAGGATAGATTAACCAATCAGATACAAAAGAGGCACAGCATTTTCAAATGCCTGTAAACCATACACTACGTACTTTGTACTCCGTTCCTGGTATTGTCACACAGTGTGCAACATATAATGAGCACATATTTCCATATAGGGATGATAATCGATGATCTGATAATCAAGTTGATAGCAAGGTCAACAGATCGAAAAGGGGATCTAAGCTTGAAGGGCCCCACCAGGAGTCTAGACACTTTTGCAGTAACGTGACCATCACATGGTGTGGCGTCTTCGGATTAACTTTTTGGCTTTTTTGTTAAGGTTAGGGTTAGTGTTCGTGTACACTCCCCTGACATTGATCACCGGATTTTTATAGTTACAAAATGACGATCATTTTTTTTACAGGTTTTTACAACGGCAATTTATCGACAACCCACTTAATAATTTGAGTTGAAGTTTTTTTATTTAATAGTTATAAAAATAAATTTTTATTTACAATTATTAATACCGCGTTGGGTATCCTTTGGCAATAATTATAGCATGAACACGATGAGGCATGCTTTCAACAAGATTTTTGAAAATCGAACCATCAATCTTAAACCATTCCTCCTGCAAGATACTGAATAGTTCTGACTCACTGCCTGGCAGAGGAATATGCTTACGAACTCGGCACTCCAATTCATCCCAAAGATGTTCAATAGGATTGAGATCAGGGCTCACTGCAGGCCAAGGAAGTTCGTCGATGTCATTTTCTTCAAGCCAATCCATGGTGAAATTTGAATTGTGGATACTCGCATTGTTGCTTTGGAATAGATAGTTTTTTTCTCCAACAATACTATCTAGACCATCCAAAAAAGGTAACAAACAATCACGAAGAACCTCGATATAGTCCTCCGAATTCATATTACCAAAAACCCGAACAAAAGGTCCAGGACCATAGTAATTAAAGCAACCCCAAACCATTACACCCCTTCTTCCTGACCTAAATGTAGGAACCAAACAATCTATATCGTATTTTTCTTTTGGTTTCCTCCAAACATACATACGACTATCCCCTCCAAATACTTCAAACCGTGATTCGTCACTCCAAACAATATTTTTCCACCTTCTATTCCAGTGTTTTCGGTCTTCAGCCCACTTCAAACAAAGCTTGCGATTGTCTTCACTTATGAACGGTTTTTTCTTTCTGACCCAGCCAAAAAACCCTTCTTCATGAAGGTGATAATGTACAGTATGTGTAGACACTTCGACAGAGGTTGATTCCGCAAATTTATTTGTCAAAATGTTCAGACCAGCCTTTCTATCACTTTTCAAAAGGCGTATAAGGTGGCGGGTACCATGTTTAGTTATTTTAGGTGCCGCCCCAGGGCGAGGAAAAGGTTTTATCTCCTTATTTTTTTTGTAATAGTTAACTACATCATGGACGGTGCTCCTCGGTAAATTTAAGGTTTGTGCGATTTTTGCCTGCCTCATACTGTTTCTCCAAGCGCCAACAATTTGAGCACGTTTTTCCTCAGTTAGTTGCTTCCTTTTTTTCATGATAAAAAAAAAATTTTTTTTTTAAAAAAAAAAAAATACAGTCTAACAGAATGACATCTAGTGTAACTGTAAAAAAAATTATTTATTAATTATTAAGAGATTCGTTTCACAAAAAATTATTGTGCAATGTGAGTCATAATCATCGATCATCTATAATTTTAAAAAATCTGGTGACCAATGTCAGGGAGTGTATATAGCCTTAGAAGGTCCCTATATATATGTAAAATCGCGTTCCGGACATTTTTATGTAGTTTTTAAGGCCGATTTAAACACTAGTTTTCAAGTATTTTCGCTCTTTTCTCTTTTTTTCTTCTTGTACACGTGTTTTGTTTTGATGTCGGACTGATACGGGACGATCAAAATTTACGTTCTCCGATTGGTTAATTCTCATGCGCCACATAACGTTACTGCAAAAGTGTCTAGACCCAGTGTTTAAAATTCAATGTTCTCATGGTTTTCAATGAACATTTAAGTTTTTTTAAGAACGTTGATATTTAGAAAAGGTTCTCTTATTTGAGAACATTTTATCCTCTTGAAATGTTCTCAATGAGAACATTTATAAATTTTTATGTTCTATATTTACTATTGAGAACAATAAATTATTTAAAATGTTCATCAATTTGATAATGTGGTTTGATTGTAACAAATTCTGTGTAATATATATATGTATATATATGTATATATAATATATACATATAATACTATGTATAACACATATGTAATATTTAAGAAAATATCTTTTAAAGATTTTTAAAATAAAATATTTATTAACCATACAATATGTTTTTATATAGAGGATATCATTATTGTATAAACTTAATATATAGATAATTTGGGTCAAATGATATGCCAATACTAAGCAAGTAAAAAAGACACAAAGTATTTGTTAGTATGAAGTTAAAATAGTTAAATAACAAAGTAATTGAATTCTAATTTATTGCATTAACCAATAGTAGCATTATTGTAGTAAAATATTATAGAAAGGCATGTTTATTATGAGTAAATATGAAAAGCACTTGAAGCTTTAACAAAATTACTAGAAACTGAATTGTATAATACATTGTATTGAAAAAATATGAAAAACCATATATAAGTTTAAAAATTATTAACAAACTTATTGTGTGAATTGTAAGTATAGAATATGAACATTCTTTAAAAATTAATGTTCAAGATATTTAATATATAATGAACAATAAAAAGTTATTGAGAACAATAAAATTTTAAATCATGCTCTGAGAACATAACTTTAGATTTGAATTTTAAACACTGTCTAGACCCCTGGTGCAGTTAGCAGGAAGACTCAGCGTGGCGACAATCACAGTAAAACCAGGATGTCAGCAGGGAAAACCGGTTAAGTCTATAATTTATACCCAACCATATTATAGTGGCTAAGTTTATTTTTAATTTAAGATCGTTTCTTAATTTTTACACGAAGAAATCGAGCCATATATGGGAGTGAAGCCACTCATACCTGAAACGGTTGCTAAGTTTGCGGCATAGATCTGCGATCAACTAACTTTGGCACGGTAAGTATTTTTTATAGTATTGTTCGGGGTAATACACAGAGTCACAAGGAAGAATAACCCAATCAGATGCCCAGATTTGTACAGAACACTTCACACGCCGCATAACGTTCCTGGTATCTTTCGTACTACCTTCTTAACAAAATGGCATCAGAATTTTTTAAGAAACTTTCGCAAGATTTTACTCAACTGCTTGAAAGTGAATATGGTTATGATGTGACATTTGTAGTTGGAGAACAATCGTCTACTCGCTTTTTTAAAGCACATTCGGTAATCTTATACCAACGTTCACCATATTTTCGTCAGAAATTAGCAAATGCGAATAAGAAAAATAATGTTATAGAAATTAAATTACCTCATGTTTCTGCCGAAATTTTTAATATCATAATTAGGTAGGCTATGATTTTTTTGTTATTATTATTTATAATTACGCAAAAAATAAACAAAAATTTTATTTGTAGATACATTTATAGTGGCGTAATTTCTTTAGAAAATTTTGAAACTTTAGCAATATTTAATTTATTGGTCATTACTAATGAGGTCATGTTTCCAGAATTAGTTGACCACTTTCAGCATATACTAATTGATAACAGTGCATCATGGCTACGTTTGAATTTTTCTCGTGTCTATCAAATAAGCTTTCAAAATGAAAATTTTATAGGTTTACAAAAATTTTGCAATGACATTATTGCAAAACACCCAAGAATAATTTTCGACTCTAATGAATTTAATAATCTTCAAGAAAATGCTTTAATTTCACTTTTAAAGAATGATGATTTACAAATGAACGAATCAGAAATTTGGGATAAGGTCATTTTATGGGGAAAATCGAAAACTCCAAATTTACCACCTAAGTTTAAAGAATGGACTGACGATAATTTTAAGTCTTTAAAAACTACTCTTCATAACTGTCTTCCTCACATCAGGTACTTTCAAATTTCTGGTGAAGATGTCATAAAGAAAATTAAACCTTATCGAAATATTCTTGGAGAGAATACATGGGATGGCATGATGTCAAAATTAGTAGCTCCAAATTTGTCTATTACATCTTTAATTTTACCTCCTCGTAAAAAAACAACAGTACAATTTCTTCCTCGAAAAACATCCATTATTACATCATCATCTTCAATAATCACATTACAGCATGCAGCGGTATTTCTCATGGATTAATCGACGTTCGGCAATTTATAATGATACAGAAATTCCATATGAGTTTAAACTTTGACTCAAGGTAGCAGGGATGGTTTTACAGGTGAAACATTTCATAGGTTATGTGATAATATACCTGGTACTGTTGTTGTTGTAAAAATTAATAGCACGAATGAAATACTTGGTGGTTATAATCCTCTTATCTGGAAAGTTGGTAATAATAATTATGAATATGCAACTACTGCCGACAGCTTTATTTTCTCTTTAAAAAATGGAAACTTAAATGAATCTATTCTTAGTCGCGTAACAAGGACATCAAAAGCAATTCCTTATTTTAACAGTTCACAGGGCCCATGGTTTGGCAATAGTGGCTTTGGAAGTAATGATGATGCTAAAAGATGGGTATCATTTAAGTGGTTATGGATATGATCCAATTAGAAGCATAGATGATTGGTTTCTATAGATGAATATGAAGTATTTCAAATTTGTAAGATTTAATGCACTCACTTTAATAAGATATTGTATAGTTTTATAAATTTAAGATATTTCTTGCTGTTTTTTGAGTATAGAAAAATAAAAATTGATATATTAAATAAAATTTTTTATTGTGTCCTTTAGCATACATTGAAAAAATAATCTGGATCAAATTTGATTTATTTTAGATCATAAACAATACAGAAATTATATAATGATGATTTCTCAATAGAAATAAATAATAAATTTAAATCATCAGTATGCTCAATAAGGAAGGACAGATCAAAATACTGTAACGCAGTAATATTACATAACAAAATATATCTTTATAGTAAAATTAAAATTTAATTAGAGTAGCTAAAGTTCAAATCGTACATCTACATGTTAAAATGATTTTCATAGACAAACCTCCGAAGTAACTATTTGCGCGTCTATCCAGGACAAAGGCATATTAAACTATGTGCTGTAGAATGTTAAGGCTTCAAATTTAAATAATTTCTTTTAATCAACATTTTTTTTTATGTAAATACTTATGATTACGTATTAATTGTATTCCAGCTTTTGAAATTTGCTTTCTAATAACAAATAATAATTCAATATCAAACTTAGATAATTTATCTATACTCAAAGATGCAAAAAATTATTAAATTTTTTGAAAATCAGTAAATATTGAATATATGACATGACTATAGTGTTGTTTCAGTCGGTTTTTTTTTTTATTTAAGATTGGAGCTTTAATTTCTTGAGAACGTATACTGGTAGCTTTTTATTGACCTTACTTTTGCATCTTACTTTTGTTAATTCAAAGTACTGTAATAAATTTTTCTAATATGAAGGTATCCTTTATTCCTTAATGATATTTCCCTTTATGAGATTAAGAAATATCATCATAATAAGTGCAGTAGTCTCTTCTTTTATACACAATATACTTTACTTCTGAGAATTTATAACGGCCAACTTTATTGTCAACTTTAATGCCAGCATTAATGGAAATTCACGTTCAGCATCCTGCAAATATTTAAAATTTGTTAGACACGAGGATAAATAATTATTTTGGCATTAGGAAACAGTTTTCATGATTAATGATATTAATTTTTACATTCGATGTATTTACTGTATTTATGAAATTATTTGAACTTGTTATATCACATATATTAAATGGTGCTGCTATTTGCGCAGCCCATACATAAATTATAAAGTGAAAATAAAATATTATATAAGGTAATGGGACCTATTCTTAGAAATGACCCTATTGTTAGAAATCTTTATTTTTTGTCACAACGCACTATAAAACACAAATTTTTTCAAACAAGTCATGTGAATACAAAAATATAAGTTAGAATATATCATATTGCATAAAATTAACCATTTGTGTAACCATAGAACCATATTTACCACACTAGTCACTAGTAACTTTTGAAGCAATTACGAAAGACAAATAGGCTGATTTACAAATTTTATAATAAGGTTTGATCTACCAATCCGTTTTAGATGATTTTGCTACCAAAATGTTCGTCTCAATGAGACGATTCTAACAAGCCTAAAATAGAAAATGCGATCACAGGATCCCAAGATTGTCATGATTTTGTACTATTTATTAGTAAATTATAGTAATTTATAATTTACTAATAAAATAGTACAAAATCTGATGATCTTGGGATCCTGTAATCAGATTTTAACGATTTTGGGCTTGTTAGAATGTCTCATTAAGATGAACATTTTGGTAGCAAAATCACCTAAAATGGATCACTAGATCAAAATTTATTATCAAAATTTGTAAATTAGCTTATATAAAATATAAGATAAAGTAAATATTAAACAACAAAAACTTTAAAAATAAGAGCAAAAAAAAAACAAAACATAGAAAATAATATTATAAAAAAAAAATTTAAATTTCTAAATTTTTTAAATTAGATTTCTAACTATAGGAGCTAATGGTCAAATTTAACCAATTTTAAAAGTTTTAAGCCTATTAGAAAAAATTTTTATATATGAATATAATACAATTTATATTTATATATATATATATATATTTTTTTTTTTTTTTTTTTTACTCTTTGACACGTCTTGCCGATATTTTATTAAAACCAGTATTGAGTACTATTTATAACCTATTAATACATGATACTTAAAACTAAAATTCAACATCATGCGGTTACTTCGAGAGCACTTACATGTGACCAGTCACACCACCTTGCGGATAAATCAGATGTAAACTTTGTCAGCCCATGTCAAAGAGCGACAGAGGATTTTTCTTCAAATTCCTCCCACCTAGCATCAATGGTGAGGATAAACTCAACCATTCAAGAAAAACAAAATAAAATGAGAAACAAAAGGAGATAAAAAAAGGGGGAATAACTACAAGACCTAGACGAAAAAACCAAAACTAACAAAAAATAATAAAATGAAAGATAAGAGAAACGAAGAAAACTCTATGCTAATGACGTAAACAACAAAAGAAACATAAAAAGCCACAAAGGGCAAAAGAAAGAAGTAGATAAAAATTATATAATACTGCATGAAACCATATCCGTCAAAGTATTATATATACATCAAAGAAAAGAAAAGAAAAGAAAAAGAAAAACTACAGCTAAAAGAAACTTTTAGAAGAAAAGAAATTTTTTCCAGTATTTTTTCTGGATCGTCCTCATGTTTCATTTATTGTTTATTTTGCAGGTGTCGAATTTATATATTTAAATAATAAATAGATAATAAATTTTATATATAAAATTTTACAAAATATATTAATATTTAAAAAAATTTTAGATATAACAAAAAAAAGTTTCTAAGAATAGGTGCCATTACCTTATGCATTTTTAGATAATTTTATTGCAAAATAAACCTAATAAAAAAAATGGAATTCTAAAAACATTTCAATCTTTACTAATAAAAAACATGAAAAGCAAAAGATAAAATTGCTAAAACTATTGTGATCAAATCTCTAATAAAAAAATAAAATATCAAAATATAAAAGTTCTGAGCTATAATAATTATTAACAGGCATAGGACATGTCCCATTCATTGCTTTTTATAATTAAAATTTTTAAAAAAACATATGAATTAACTATAGAACTTTGAGCTAAGATCTTCATCAATCTAACTTATTAACTTAAAATTAAATTTTACAATTATATAGAACAAGAAAAGAAGAAAAAATTGAGCTTAAAAATTAAATTAAAATTTTGCCAATTTTGTGCAAAACGAAAATGTAACTTTGCCAAAACCAAATATTTTCTATAAAATCATGCCCTGAACAACTTTACTTAGTCGACTAAAGTAGGTTACTAAAGTTAAAAATTTTGAGTTTTAAATATAAAACTTTTTTTTTGATTAGGTAACCTACTTCGGGCGCTTAAGCAAAGTTGTTCAGCACATGATTCTACTCAATTTGAGGCTGCCGTGTGTTTTTACGGACCTTTTACTAAGTGAAAAATGGGTTTAAAGTTGAAAAAATTTTTTTTCTAAAAAAAAAGGGAACCTCTATTTACACCATGGTTTTTGCTCATCAATTAACATTTTCTATTTGCACCATGGTAATATATGTTGCACCAATAAAAACTCGCTTTTTTTGTAAATTAACAGTTATTGGCGCCGTTAATGTCATATAATGTTACACAAATCTTTTTTTGGTAGCCTAATCTAATGCGGGCCAACCCTAACCTTAAATTTATAATGCAGGCAAACTCTTACTCTAATTTTTTAAGGCCTTAACATAATGCGGGCCAGATTATTGCAATATTGTGTAACCTTGGCTATATTCATGTTGCGCCAATAAAAACTTGTCTTTTTTTGCAGATTAATAGTTATTTCGCACCATTAATGTCATGTAACATTACACAAGTCTTATTTTGGTTACTTAATCTAGTAGGCCTGCTAACCTAATTTTATAATACAGGCCAACCCTAACCCTAATTTTATAATTCGGGCCAACCCTTACCCTAATTTTTTAAGGCCTTAAAAAATTAGGGTAAGGGTTGGCATGATTATAAAATTAGGGTTAGGGTTGACCGCATTATAAAATTAGGTTAGCAGGCCTACTAGATTACCAAAACAAGATTTGTGTAATGTTATATGACATTAATAGCGCGAAATAACTATTAATCTACAAAAAAAGGCAAGTTTTTATTGGTGCAACATATATTACCATGGTGCAAATAGAAAAGGTTGATTGATGATCTACTGTTACACAAAATCCATGGTGCAAATAGCAAAAACCATGGTGTAAATAGCGGTTCCCAAAAAAATTTTTTTTAGAAAAAAAATTTTCCTCAACTTTAAACCCATTTTTCACTTAGTAAAGGGTCCGAGAAAACACGCGGCAGCTTTAAATCAAGTAAAATCATGTGCCGAACAACTTTGCTTAAGCGCCCAAAGTAGGTTACCTAATCAAAAAAAAACGTTTTATATTTAAAACTCAAAATTTTTAACTTTAGTACATAGATAACCCATTTCTTTTACAAGGTAACCTACTTTAGTCAACTAAGTAAAGTTGTTCAGGGCATGATTTTATATATTGTTACAGTAGGGAAACCTTCTTTAACTCCTTACTATAACAACGACATGGCTACAGGGATCCTTTATCGGTTTATAGCGGTGTCCAAGAGGTAGGTATAATTCATTAGTCTGTAAGAAATTATACTCTTCTCTAAGGGCAGTTCGTGAGAGTATTCAATGAGGAATTATTGATTTTACTATTACTTGATAATAAACTTGGTGTTATTAAGATAAATAGTTTCTTTATTAATAATCTAAGATAGGGCTATCCTTAGGTTTCTGTTCCTAAGAAATCCTAGTACAAGATGTATAATAAATATAAGAGAAGTGGGGTGTCTTGGTCTAGTTTGACTAAGGGAAATTCTGTGTCTTTAAATACATTTTAGAATAAG
>QKWP01000084.1:107756-201251 GCA_003550325.1 Gigaspora rosea | reverse complement strand
GGTTGGTATCATCATCAGAGGTAGAGGTAATGTCTGGTTCATGGGTGGTAATAAAAGCATAAGCTTCTTGAGGGACTAAGTATTCCTGTTCATAAATGTCTAATTCAGCAGGGTCGATAACAGTAGGTTGTGAGGGTAATAGTTGGTTGCTTTCATAGGAAGTAGGAACGGTATGTTTCTTGTTTTTTCACTTAAAAGAGTAGCATCTATTTTTCCAATTGTAACTGGCTTCAACTTTCTTTGACCAGTCATTTCCAAGCAATAATGAGTAAGAGGTGGCAGGGACTACTTCAATGGTAATAGGAATAATAGCACCATCTATTTCTATAGGTAAGTCTCGAATAATTCCCAAAGGACGAGAAGGGGTTCCAGTAGCAGGTATGATAAGGCTAAGAGAGGCTTGTTCTATTTTTAATCCTAGATCTTGGACTAATTGGTGTGCGATCATGCTGATAGAGGATTCACTGTCAATAATTGCTTCTTGTGGTTTTTGATTGATTTTAACATTACATTTGACAGGTGTAGTATAAGCAGATGTCTGGATCAAGTTAGCAGTTTTAGCTTCTTCGTACAAGTAAGAAGATAGTGCAGTACAAACAGAAAGGTTGTCTAGAAATGTTTCCCATTTTTGTGGACTAAGAGGTTGGTTGGTAGTGGTAGTAGTAGAAGGAGTTCTATCAAGATAGTTAACATTTCTGTAGTAGGGTGAGGGGGTTTGGTTGCTAGGTCTCCAAGAAGAAGATCAGTCTCGACTTCTAGAGCGGTAGTCATCTCGATCATTACGATTATCTCTATTTCTAGAGGGGCTTCGGTCTCTATTATAATAATCTCGGTCTCTATTATCTCGACTTCTAGATCTGTTTCTATAAGAGTTATGTCTATAGTTGTTATTGTTGGACTGTCTGTTCTTCCTTGTTTATTACTTTGATTCTTCTTTTTAAGACGACAATGTGCAATAAAGTGTCCGGTTCGACCACAATAATGACAGGTAGCAGGTTGTTTAATTGGATTGGCTTGTTTAGAAGAATCAGCATAGTTTACAAAGAGGTTAGCAGGTGGTTACTTCTGAGTGAGATTAATACTAAGTTGAGCGATTTGTTCAGTTAGTTGTTTAATTGCTTGGTCTGTATCTGTATTAGGAGAAGCCATAAGTTTCCCAGTTTTCTATTTACAATTGGTTTTTATAGCAGCATCAAGATCAGCAGGTTCAGAGGCTTGTACATTTATCGCAAACTCAGGACGAAGGCCTTGGATAAAAAGTTGGATTACAAAGTCATCAGGGAAGGCATCGTCAGGGTCAACACGTCGCTTGAGTTTCCTAAATCGGTTAGGGCAGTGTCATTAATCACCTGATTATTTTTTATCAGAGGCCTACACCCCTCCCTCTTCCTCAATATATAAATAGTCAGGTTCTTATATATAATTTCAACTTTTTTTTTACCTCCCCCCCCTAAAAAATCACCTGATTTTTGTTACTCCCCTTAATGTAGTCATCAACTGAGTTGGCACCTTGTTTGATATCGAAAAGTTGCTTTTGCTATATAACTCTTTGTTTTGGGGTAACAAATTGGTCTAGAAACAGGTGTTTAAAACTAGTATCTTGATTATCCTTATCACTAAAAGCAGTGGGTTTAGTGGTAAGGGAGGAAAACCAGTCTAAGGCAATTTCTTTCAAGTAGACAGGGACAAGTTCTAATTTCCGGGCAGCATTCCATCAGTTAGCAACGATAGCATGCTTGAATTCTGAATACTATTCGAGTGGGTCTTGGGTTCCATCTCCATTAAAGAAATTAACAAGAAGAAGATAGAAGATTCTTTTTGACTCCTCTATGTACAAATGCAGCAGCTAAGGTATTAATAGCAGTAGCAGCATCAGCGATTGCTTGTTCAGCCATAATAGGAGGTGGGTTGTCTACAGGTGAGGTTAGGGAAGGTTCTTGGTCTTCTTCACTAGTTTCTTCAGTAGTATCTGGTAAAAGTCTATCTAAATTAAAAGTAGAGGTAGTTTCAAAGAAATTTTCAAGGTCTATATCTTGTTGATTAGGTGCTAAAACTGTAGGACTTGCAGGTAGGCTAGTATGTTGGAACGAAGGGGTGTGAGAGCTAATATCACTATTATGTTCACTATAAGGGAGTAGGTTAAAACCAAGAGGAGTAGAGGGGCGATCCTCAGGGGTAGTAAGAAGAGGTACAGTGTTAAAAGTAGGGCTAGATCCTTCGATAATAGAATATCCTAAGTCCGGATATCGAGGGTTATAGTTTTAGTATCGGTGTCTAAGTATGGGTCAAAAGTAGTATAGTCCGCAAAATCAAGAGGAGGTAAAGTTGTTCGATGGGTAAAGCGTTGAAGAATAGCAAGAGCAATTTCTCTTGGGTTGTCAAGTTCTATTTGATATCGGCAGCTAAAAATAATATCTCGAATACAAGCACGGATAGTAGCAGGGTCTCTAGTAGCAGTCAGGCGAATAAAGTTTCCAGTAGTTTGAGAGGTATAGGAATCAGCAGAGTAGGTACCAGAATACCAATGCCAAAATCTTCCAAAAGGTGTTCGAGCAAAAACACGACCACTAGAGCGAGGGGGAGGATAACACTCTTGACAAGAAAGATCAGGAGCACGTAGTTGGAGAGAGTGAAATGGAAGAGCAGAGTTTTGATGATGTTCTACTAGGTGGTTTCTAATATATCGATTATATAATTCGTTAATATCAGTAGTCATATGCCTTATGACTCCTGACTAAATCTCAAAATAATTAATTGTTAGTAATATCTTGTTAGTAAGTTTAGTTAAATAGATAGAATCCTTGGGCAAAGAGTCTTCCAGAATGAACAGCAGCAGCAAATGTTATGAGAAATAAACAGCAATTAAAATAAATAGAGTCCTTGGGCAAAGAGTCTTCCTGGACTAACGGCAGCAGCAATAGGTTTTATAGAGTCCGTGGGCAAAGAGACTTCCAGGACGAACAGCAGCAGCTAGAGTTGTAGAAGTTTCCAAATATCTTTAATAATATTCAAATGTTTTAAATATATTTCGCTAGAAGGCACCAAATGTTACAGTAGGGAGGCCTTCTTTAACTCCTTACTATAACAACGACATGGCTACAGGGATCCTTTATCGGTTTATAGTGGTGTCCAAGAGGTAGTTATAATTCCTTAGTCTGTAAGAAATTATACTCTTCTCTAAGGGCAGTTCGTGAGAGTATTCAATGAGGAATTATCAATTTTACTATTACTTGATAATAAACTTGGTGTTATTAAGATAAATAGTTTCTTTATTAATAATCTAAGATAGGGCTATTCTTAGGTTTCTGTTACTAAGAAATCCCAGTACAAGATGTATAATAAATATAAGAGAAGTGGGGTGTCTTGGTCTAGTTTGACTATGGGAAATTCTGTGTCTTTAAATACATTTTAGAATAAGCGTTATCCCTTAAACTGTAATCCAGGCAAATTTGCCTAGATTTTTTTAGAAATATTACATTTTTTTAAATAAAATAAAATTTTATTAAGCATATGGGGTATACTTTATTTATAGAATATTTTCTTTAAAATATATTTTATAAACTTTATTATGAAAATTTTTTAAAATTATTAATAAACTTTAAAGCAATAAAAGTTTAAAGTTTTTATTTTAAAACTTTTACTATAAAATTTTTCTTTAGGTTTTCTTAAATTTTATATGTTCCCGTCTATAAAAAAATTTTTCACTTCTAATACAAGTCCTAATTTTTACAAGTAAATCACAAAAGTTGCAATAATAAAAGTTGTAATCCTTTTTATAAACTATATCATTCTATTAAATCAGAAAGCTAGAGCTAATATTTATAGAGTTCGCCAAAAAAAAGTAGATAATTTTTTTGGATAAATAATTTTTTGAAATTTATCTATTTTTAGCTTATTATCAACTTAAACTTTTTTTCTTATAATATAAAATTAAATACTACTATAATATAATCCTTATTTTCAATTTTTATCAAAAAAAAATTTAGTTAAATATCTTAAGTTTTAAAAAATATAGATCATAAGCATATTTATAGCAATTTTCCAGCCAAATTTGCATGGATTTGCTTACAGTTTAAGGGATAAGCGTTGATTTACAATGATAAACACTATAATCTACAAGAGCAACATAAGCGTTATAAACGGTATAAGCGTTATAAGCAGTATAAGCGCTATAAGTGTCATAATCGTTATAAGTGGTATAAGCGCTATAAGCGTTATAAGCGTGATAATCGTTATAAGCGTTATAATCGTTATAAGCGTTATAATCAGTATAAGCGTTATAAGCGATATAAGTATTATAAGTGGTATTAACTATTCTAACTTCTCAAGATAATAATATAATACAATATAATAATAAAATATAATAATAAAAATGAAATAATAAAATAATAAGATAGTATAATAAACTATCATTCTATAACAATATACTCGTCATCTTAAAATTAGAAAATATTTGTTTTTGGCAAGTTACATTTTCGTTTTGTGCAAAATTGGCAAAATTTTAATTTATTTTTTAAGCTCAATTTTTTCTTCTTTTCTTGTTCTATATAATTGTAACATTTAATTTTAAGTTAATAAGTTAGATTGATGAAGATCTTAGCTTAAAGTTATATAGTAAATTCATATGTTTTTTTAAAAATTTAATTATAGAAAGCATTTGGACCTATTTCAAGAGGACATGTCCTATGTCTGTTAAATATTGATATTTATAATTTAATTGGTGATTTGCCAGTCAGCTGAAGAATGATCATAGTGTAATGTGATGCAAATTACTATGTAAATCATATATATAGTAAATATGGCGTTCGTCCAAGGAAAACTTTTTTTATACTAAGCTAATCGTCTTTGTTGACTAATTGAAAATTGTAGAGCTCATCTTGCGGTTCTAACAGTAGTTAAATCATCCAAATCGGCCCAGTGGATGCTGAGATATCCTTAAAAAACGCGTCAACAACTATAGAAAATCTCTATATAAACAATATATTGTTTATGTAAAGATTTTCTATAGTCGTTGACGCGTTTTTTAAGAATATCTTGGCATCCACTGGGCCAATTTGGATGATTTAACTACCATTAGGACCGCAAAGATGAGCTCTACAATTTTCAATTAGTTGACAAGGATGATTAACTTAGTATAAAAAGTTTTCCTTAAACGAACGTTATGAATTTTTTGTATTCACTATATATTTGATTTACATATTGATTTGCGTCATGTTACACTATAATCATTCATCAGCTGACTGGCGAATCACCAATTAAGGTTTTACTAATGTAATTTATGAAGGATGAACAAATTATTAAATTTTTTTTAATAGTACATATACTAATATAGATATAATTTGAATTTATGTAAAATTGTTATTAGTATACAACCAATAAAAAATTTTAAGTTAGGGTTGGTTCTAAAAAAAGCTCATATTGGTTAATTAGCTATCTTTTTGCTAACAATTTTTTAATCAGAATTATTTTATATCTACATCAAATATTTAAAAAACTATTAGATCATTCTTTGCCAAAATTATAATAATACTAAATTATTTAGTTTTTGTTCATTTTGCTTTAAAAATTATAAATGCAAGCACTTATATTAATTAATTGTTTATAGAATCAAATATATCAAAATATTTCCATTTCTTATTTTTTATTATTTAACAATATATGGGCCCTCAAAAGTAGAAACCAGAGAATTTGGCCAATTATAGGTTTTGCGAAAATCGTCAAAAACAATTTTATTACACAAAATCAAACCAATCTAAAAATAGGTTATTCATGATTAACAAACCTGTTTAAACAGGATTATTAGATCTGTAAATCCATATTACTATCAGTAAATCTTGGTAAATCTATTTTTAAATTATAGTGTCAAAAGCTTTTAACCGTTGTATCACAAAAATTTATTAAGTGATCAGACTTTCATTATTAAGTAAAAAAGATCGGGCTAAAATTTTACACCTGATTAATCAAACAGGTCAATTTTCAAAAAATAGTCAAATTCCCTGGTTTCTACTTTTGAGAACCTATGTTAATTAAATTAACAAACTTAAAATTTTTTCTATTTAAATGAATTGAACATCTTATGACTTTTATTATTTTATATTATTTTCTCAAATTATCAAACTATAAACTTAAAAAAACTCTTCCTGCTAATTACTCGTATACAAAATTTTTTAGCTTAATTATTTCAAAAATCCTTTTTAACTTTATAATTTATTAAGTCAATCTAGTTCTTACTCTTAAACAAACTTGCTTCACCTCCAAAAATATATATAATAATCAAATTTCATTGCAAAAATCCTCAAACTCATTAAGTAAAGGGCCTTGGCCTAAAATTGTATTTTCTTCAAAATACACCCAAAACGGCCTTCTTAATCTATTTTGCAAACTAAGAATAAGTTAAAGAGCATACTTTTCTTATCATAACAAGCTGTACTTCAAGTTTGTAGCCCTAAAACTGACTAAGATATATCCAAAAAACCTTTAATTTTTCTATACTTTTTTTTTTCCTTTTTTTCTTTTAACTCTGCTACAAAAAACCCTTAGGCGTTTTTGTGTAACATAAAACTGTGCTACC
Organism: Gigaspora rosea; assembly: GCA_003550325.1. Taxonomy (NCBI): domain Eukaryota; kingdom Fungi; phylum Glomeromycota; class Glomeromycetes; order Diversisporales; family Gigasporaceae; genus Gigaspora; species Gigaspora rosea. Next base: position 194,680 of record QKWP01000084.1, on the reverse strand, counting down.
CACATCTTTAATAACCTGAAACTTATTGGTTCTTAGTTAATTAAACAATTATTAATTAATTTTACACAAAACAAATATTTACTTTATTGTAACCTTTTAATTTATACAAAGCAATGTTACCTAAACTATACAATTTGGCACACTTGTGTAGCACGTGATTTGTGTAACACGTGACTTTGTATATCACATGACCTAAATATCATATGACTTGTATAACATATACTTGCTCAGTTGGTATTATATTACACGAAACAAATTATACCTCTTTGTAAAGCTCTCAACGACCTCTATTTCATTATCCTATTTATTAAATTTATCTAATTTTTTTTTTTTTTTTTTTTTTAANAGAGGTCTATCCTCTATATCCTTTATTAATTCAGCAAATTGTATATATATAATAATTACATATATAAAAGTACTATACTAGGGGATATAAGGTAAGAGCTAGATTTACTCTCGACTGATTCTTTGCTAGAATGGTCGTAGACCTCTAGGCTGTGAGTAAGAATTGTAGTGATGTATTGTTAGACATGATATATTTAATTGATTTTTGCTAATGTAAGTAGATGAAAGGGGGTTTGTTGAAAGTAATCAAGGGGTTGGTATCAGTGTTGGATTGGGCATTGCTGTTGAATAAGTTGATTGTCTTGAAAGTAACCAGAGATCTTTGTATATATATTCTATGATAGCGTGGTGTATCGCAGGAGCGCGTTTTGTTTGGAGTCTTGGTGATGTAAATGGGGCACATGATGTAATTGTGATTATGCCAAGAGGAAAGTTTCTTTTGGTATATAAGTCTAGAAAGTTATCTATGAATAGATCAAGTTGTGTTAATGGTTGTTGAATTTTATTAGCGAATTCTATTATTATTCGTTTTATTCTATTGCGGGGGTTGTGGTAATTTGTGGTACAAGTGATTATATGTGAGATATCTTCTGATTCTGTGTAGCATCGAGGGCATAAGTGGTTAGAGTGTTTGGTTGGATGGCGGAAGTGTAGAATTAGGTGGGTTGGTAGCTCCTCGGCTAACAGTTTCACCTTGAAGTTTTTCAAATTAGAGCGTACCTGATCTGTGTAGAGTGCTTTAGGGTGGTCATTATATGAGAGGTATTGTGTTGTTGCATCCCAATCTATATTGTTAATTTACGTATCCCAGAGCAATAATCTTTGTTGATTGTGCCAAGAAAGTAGTTTAGTAATCTTGTATATATATTTTATATTAGTGTGAAGCAGTGTTGTGCAAGTAATTCCATGGATTTGGGGTGTATATCTGTTATATATGTAGGTTTGGGAGGATAGATCTAACGGGAAGGGGTTTGTATGATTTGTGATGATCATTTTTTTGTGTAGAGTAGTGCTGATTTTTTTGTCCATCATTAAGGCATCTATTATTCTTATTGTAAGGTAGTAAGGGTAGTTGTTTAGTTTATAATGTTCACCAGGTTGGAGGAGGATTAATTGTTGGATTATTTGGTGGAAGATTGCGCAGTCAGTGCTCAAGTTAATTGTCGCATATTTTTTTGTGGTTGTTAATAGGAATGCGAATAGGGAACTTGCTGCATTCATTTTTGAGGGCCAATTGTTATTGTAACTGGCTATGGGTTGGTCATTATTAATTTGTCCGATTGCAATAATTCTTTTGCCAAGATTCGTGATGTCCATCTTAGAAGTGGTTATTTGTATATTTATTGTCTGTTTCTTGTAGTTTTGTCTTTTTAATTGTTCGTGGAGTAAGATTGGTAGGTTGTTAAATGCGATTAGGGGATGTGATAGTGTTGAGTTTGGGGTAATAGAGCTTTTGTTTTTTGTGAGGAGTATAATTCTATTGTTATTAAGTGCAAGTTTGATTTCTTGCACATTTGCGTGTATATGACATTTGCTGTCCACTTGAAGGTTATAGTAAGTTTTGTTGTTAATGCATAGGTAGCAGCGAACTCTGTTAATTTTTATGTCCTTGTCTTTGCAACCTGGGCATGGAGAGATTTCGTATGTCGTAGGGTTTAGTATTTTGAAGTGACGAGCGTGCGTTGGTTGGCTGTGGGGGTTAAATATCTTTGCTATCTTTCCTTGACTTGTAATGATCCAGGGGTATTCGGAAGGAGTCCATTTCTGACATGTGAAGGGATTGGGGCACACTAAGGTCTGTGCTGGATTAGTTTGGTCTTTAATGATTTCTTGTATTTGAGTGAACCATTTTGGGGTTTTGCCCTTTGGGATTTTTCTTATATTGTGATGAAATTCTTTCCAGTTTAGAAATTGTGTGTTATTATGAGTTAGAAATTGTTCAATGCAAGTAATTGCGTATAGGTTCAATTTTTGTTTAATCTTATTCCCTTGGGGGTAGTGGATAAGGACATTATTGATAGATGTTCATTTTATTTTAGTTGGGATAGGCCAGGTTAATAGAGGTCTTGTCATTTGATACCAAGGCTGTGGCACTCAGATATTGCCCGGCCTGTATGGGTATTGTGTTGTGTCATGAAAAAAAGAGTGGGTTGTTCTATTATAGAAGAATCAGTATTTGCAGAATCCTGCAATTGCTGAAGTCTTAGTTTAAAAAAAGAGACATCGAAGTCTGGATCGTTTAAGTTTCTTAAGAGTGACGTAATAAGTGTAGATTGTTGCGCCTGTTGCATGCTATTTAATGCGCATATGTCAGGGCAGAGGATAAAGGTGTTGGGTATTCCACGAGCCAATTTTCCTTTATATTTGATTAAGTTGATGCATCTTTTTGTCAAATTAGTGAGTTGTGCTGGATTGAGGTAAGAGGTTTGGATTATGTATTGGAATCGAGGTATGATGATGCTGTTAATTACATATACAGCCTGTTTTTCAGTGATTTTTGCGAATTGCAGTTTCTTTAAGTTAGTTTTAGTTTCTGCTATGATTAGTTTCTGGACAGTCTTGTGGTTATGTTCTAGGGAGAACCATGCTCCTAGATACTTAAGAGGTTCGTTTTTTTTGTTTGCGTATATGACCGTATTATCAAAAAGTATATGGGGGTTATCGTCCATGGAATTCGTGATCATTGCTGATTTGAGTGGATTGACTTTGATATTGTTTAGTTTATAGAAAGATAAGGCAGTCGATATGATGTGTTCTAAGGCATTTTTATTTGGGGTGATCCAGAGTGAGTCGTCCATATATGCCATTACTAATGTATGGATAAGACGTGGTGGGTTCGTTGGTATAGTTGCGGTATAGCCTTTATGTTGGTTGTGTATTACTGTGATTAATGGGTCGTAGTATATTTTCTATAAGAGTAAAGAGAATATTTCCCCTTGATGGATGCCGTCTCCCACTTTATAGAGTTGGGTGAAACCTAGACTTGTTATTACTCTGTTGGTCCGATTAGAGAGTAAATGTATAATTATTTTGATTATTTGTGTTAGAATTTTGATTCTAAGGAGTGCATTTTCTAAAGTTTTAATGTGGACAGAATCGAAGACTTTCGACATGTCTTGAGATAATGCCTATAATTCTTTTTTGTTGGTGGTTGTGTCTTCGATAATGTGTGTTAGTCTAGAGATAGGTTGTAAGGTAGACTGTAGTGGGAATCCCGCAAAGTTAAATGGTAATAAGACTTGATTATGCATTAGTATTGTGGTTAATCTATTGTTGATAATTTTGGTAAGTATTTTCTGTGTGTGATTAATCAGTGTGATTGGTCTGGTTTCTGATAAGTTGTAATTATAAGTGGGTTTCTTAGCTATGGGCCATATATGTGCCCTGGTCCAGTGCTGGGGAACTTTATTTAGCCGTAAACAATCGTTGAGGATATTTTTTAGTCTGTCGATGGCAGATTGGGGTAGATGTTGGAGAGTTTCATTGGCGATGCCAGAGGGGCCCATTGCTTTTCCGAGTAGAGCTAGTTTGATCGTATTAAGTAATTCTTCATTTCCTATAGATTTTAGTAGTGGGTTATATATATTTGGATCAATTGTCTTAATAGGTTCATAGGCTTCTGCCCAGTCTTCGTCTACTTCGTTGTTTGGTGGGTTATTTTTTGTCCATTGTTTATAGTGAGTATGGAAGTGTCTAAGTATTTCATCTTTGTCTGTGATGACTTCATCCATTAGGATTATCTTGTCTGCCCGAATGGTATCTTTATGTCTCTTCAGAATGCTATCCAGCATTCTACTAGTATTGTTACTAAAGTCTTGGTGTCTTCGCTTTACATAAAATTTGATCTGATTGTATTGTTGCTATTGGGTTTCTTGGTTGCGGGCAACCCATGTTGTATGTTTATGCTGTTTTAATTTCGCAATTAAAATTTTAATTGCTCTTCGTATAGAGCTCACTTAGTGGGGTAATATCTATTTCGATTAATTAGGTAATTTTGTTTATTAATTGGTTCACTATACTGATAGGCTGTTATTATTAGTGGTTAGAATCTGAAGGTATTTCTTTATGAACTTTAAGGCAGTATGAAGATGGGTTGCTTTAAGTGATAATGCATAGAATTGTTTTGTAGTAGAATAGGTATAGGGTACATGTTTGTTGATGGCGTGCTTGACTTTTGCTTCCCAGAAGTTCCAGCTATTGTCTAGTTGTTCTTGGTCGTTGAATTGTACTGACGGAGTGCTCTTGGTGAAGGTGTTGGCTAATGTTGTTGTATATTCCTCCCAATTTTGTTGTGTCATTTTGTTGTATTGAAATATTCTACATTTGCGCTTTTTGTTCCTAGGGCTGTGGGATGGTAAGATATTTAAGTGCCATTTGGTTTTTATTATGCGGTGATCACTTCCTGTAATCTGTGTGGCGTCCGTAATGGTGGGGGTCGAGGTCCAGTATCATCTCATGATGACACCAAACGTCATCGATTTGGCTAGTTGCATGTGGTCCAATCCAAGTTGGGGTGGTTATGCTATGGAAGTCCAAAAGGCTAACTGCCTGTGCTGCATTTAGATTTCTAAATAAGGAGAAATTTTTTTCTCTATCCTGGTTGGCGTTGAAGTCTCCAAGGATAATTGTATGCCAATTTTTTGTTTTGGTATTGAGGAACCATTTAAACACTTGGTCCTGAGTTTTGCTACAAAGTTTACGATGGTTAGATAGGAGATATACTGAGATAATTCTGGGTTTGTTTTTTCTAGGGAAGAAAAAGTCTATATAGATTGCAGTGCCTGGATATGTTTTGATATCATGGATATATGGTTGTAAGTTCTTGTACACTATTAGTGTGGTTCCTAGACTAGTCTCTCTTTGGTTGTTCTCATATGGTTGGAAGTTTGATGTGTAGAAGTGATATATTGGGTTAGTAAGTCCCATATCATTATTAGTAAGTTTGGTTTCAGTAATAGAAATAATATGTGCATTAGTTTCGGCGCAGGTTTCTATCCACTCTTGAAGTTTGGTGGTTTGGTTTAGTCCTCTGACATTGTGTGTAATGATGTTGATTCCGTTTCGTATACTTATATTGTGTTGGAATGAAGAGCCAGACTATTGTGATTGATGCATGTAATCCGTGCGAGAAGGAGATTCTCTACTTGTATTAGTATTTCCACTCATTGGGGAGGTGAGTAATTGTCAAATATATCCCATGTGGGTTCTGGGAGGTCGGGTACTTCTATGAATGATGTAGGAAAGCTGCAGAAGCGGAAGTGTTGGCGGAGAGTTTCAATTGTAGGTATGATGTCATCGTAAGTTTTGATCAGAAGTTGTATGTGTTTGCAGCTCTCAAAGGACCCTGAAATATACATAGATAGGTCAGGTTAATTATAAGGTTACTAAAAAAGGAAAGATCTGCAGAAAAAATTTCAATAATAAGAAAAAAATTACTATAAATAGAAAAGATCTGCATAAAACCCTCAAAAATAAGCAAACTCATACCTGACCTATCTATGTATATTTCGGGGTCCTGCTCTCGACCTGAATGATCAAAGCAGTTGCTTGTGTGATATTCGAGGGAAGATTAGGTCTGTCCTCTGTGTTATTTATAATCTTAATCCAAGTTTCAGGTATACGGTGGAAATAATAATGATTATGTAGTTGTCTTGAGGTTTCAACTAGCAATCTAGGAGATCTAATTGGAACTGTAATGTTTATTTTTGTAACCAACAGGTGGTCGGTGGGTAATTTCGGTAAGTCTGTGGGATTCGCGATCATATAATGAAGTGGCATTGGCCAACTAATTTTGTATCACCCAATTATTTCTTTGATGAATTCTTTAGCCAGTGCGTCATTTTTAATCGGGAATGTATATTTTAGTTGTCTTTTGATTTGGTTCAGATCCGAAAGTAAGTTCAGTTTTTGTTTGATAAAATCGTTAGGAATTCACTTAAATGAGTAGTGCTCTCTCAGGAGCTTAACTATATTACGAAGTTCGGCTGTATCCTTGGGATCACAAGGAAATAGGTGTCTGACAGCTGAGTTGAGAGCTTGTGGAGTAACTGGTAGTTGGCTGAATTTAAAGACTTTCCGTAAGGCAGTTAGTATAGCTCTAGTATTTTTTCTGTCTGTCAGAGGGAGTGGGTGTGGTAGCACTGCTGCTAATTTAGGATCTATTTCATGTGGCCAGTCTGGGAGAGGAACAAGGATTTCCTCATGCGCTGCGAATAAACATGTACAAGTTTGTTCGAATGTAAGTGTCAGTATAATTTTTGCTAAGTTGAGAAGCAGTAGTAAATATAACGAGTGCGGTCGTAAGGTTTTATCATAAAGAAGTCAAGATTGCATAAGTAATCAATGGGCAATTTGATTCTTAGTTTTTTATAAATTTGATTTCTATTTGTTTTGTTGACAAATCTAATATCATTGTGGCAACGGAATTTCTCTAATGCTAATTCATAAAGTACTTCAAATTCTATTTTATGTTTTGGGGCAATGCTCTTGTCATGAGAGAATGATTTGAAAAATGCTGTATCCAGGTATTTAATTTTTTGTGTAATTGCAGGTGATGTTGATTATGGTGGGCCTTGTTTGTAATTTATGCAGTAAAAATTCTCGTAATTTATTCTGAGAGTCAAAGCTGTCAATAATCGATTCATAATGCCATGTGTCCGTATTGATAGTTAGTCGTCTATTATCTGCAACTATTTTTAGGGTGCCTGTTATCCAATCTGTTGGTGGTCTTCTGTTGGGCGCATGCGCTCGACTGTACAATTTTCTTGGTACTGTATCTGCCTCGATAGTAGTATTTGATTTGATTTTCATAGCATCTAGTTGGACATCATTTGTCATCTGTTTAAGGTCGGGTTTGTGGTCGGTGCTAGTCCAATACTCCTCAGAAGGGTTGGCCCAGAGGTTGAGACTAGTGACTAGTTCAGTAGGGTTAAGTTCTGTAGTAGTTTCCATCACATGATGTATGTTGTCTATATTTGGCAGTATGGGAACTAGTTTGGGTCCCGATATGATCATCGAATTTCCCACGCTTGTTGTTGTTGTTTGTTCCAATGATGTCATAGATTGATTTACTAGGGTAAGCTAGATTCGCCACTTCTGAGGAATTTTTTGGATGACAAAGAGGGAAGTGGGTGACAATAGATGAGGGCTGGTGGTGATTTTTTGTATGTTTAGTGACGTGTTCTTTTGGGGCAGTGATTGATTCAACGGCACTAATTTGAATATCTTCTAACGAGGTTTGTTGGAGGTCCTCCATTAGTAGTGGTAGTTGTTGGTTTGAGGACATAGTTGGGAGGAGGTTTGAAAACACAAGAGGTGTAAGGAATAGATTGTCTCCCTTCCTTTTAGTTATTTTGAATGAACAAACAAGAACCAGATGTTCTAACGGGCACAGCTTAGGCCACGAGGCCTATAATTATAATGTTATTTAGGTTTTTACAATATATTTTTGTTGTTTTTCTATAGCTTCAATTTTGGTTTAGTGATCTATGGGAAAGAGTTTTTTTTATTAAATCGATCTAATACTCCCTTAAATAACTCTGTATAAATATATACTGCCTTACTATATCCAAAATGCCTACACCTGTAAGCACTAGCCCAGACACTATTGACCTTGATGCATTTTATGCACAATACCCTAGCAGATTTGGTATCTTTGTCTATGAAGATAACCCTGCTATAGCTAAACCTACTCCTCCCAATACTAAACCAACCTAATGTCTTGCAACTATTTTACGTGATCTAATGTCAAAGCCACTCACTTTATTCCTGCTCCCACCACATCTACTATTCAAACTTGTTTCTGTAGTAAATTCCATACCCATTTCATCACTAAAGATACTAATAATAAATATACAACTAATGAACACCTTGTTGCAATCTCTACTAAAAACAAACCAATAAACTCGTTATTAGACTTTCTAAAACCACAGATACTATTCCTTCTTCACCAATTCAAGAACACATCCCTTGTACACATGAATGCTACAAGTGTAAAGAACCTGTTCAATGCACAAAATCAATTAAAGAAAATCGCTATTTTATTAACAACAATGCTATATTTTATTCAAACAATGTTTATCACAAAACATGCTTATCTGATCTCTTACAAACTATTCAACCTCTTACTACAATTAAAGACAATCAGCCTACTACCTCCAAATCTGCTGAACAACAACAACAAACTTCACATTAACAACCAAACCAACAAAAAATCCAACAACAATCCCAACAACAAATGCTACAGCAGCAACTACAACAACAACAAAGTCAACAAAGCCAACAATCAACTACAATACCTACAATGATGGAAATAGATACTGATACTTCTAATCCTTGAATAAACCTAGCTCTCAATTTACAGATCATTCTACCATAAATAGTCCAAAAAATACTAATCTACCAGAAATGCCACAACACCAACAAGCTGTAGACAATTTAACTTCTAATTCCAAATCTACGCAACCCTCTTACGCATCTACTTTACAATCCAGTAATAATATCTCTACTTCTAATCAATCCAAAACACACCTCAAACTTAATCCTACATTTGACTGGATCGCCAACTTCCTAATATCTAAGAAGATGCAACCTAATAACAAGCTACAAATACCTTTTTTTTTCAATTATTTGAATTTCTAAAAATCCACCTGTATAATTTCTATTCTGGAAGTATAATTAAACCTGAGACTAAAAATAACAAACCTTTCAAAGCCAGTTTTCATTTTATTATTCGTCTTATGGCAGGTAACCGACCTGACTTCTTAACAAACTATATTCGCCAAACTAATCCAACATTAACAAAGAAGCTACTATCCCATTCAATATTCTTGAAACTACTTTTAAAAAAATTCTTTACAAATTCACAACTATTTTCTTTACACAATTTAATTATGCAGAGATTTTTGCATCTTCTATTACTATTCCTCCTTACAAACCTGAAAACCATTTACAATTTTGTTTAAACTTAGCTCGTTTACATTTATTTTTCTCTAACATATATCAAGCTATTAACTACAACAAATTTGCAGAAAACCTCAATCTTAGTCCTACAGAATTTAAACTTTTTTCTAGTACAGTTACTACAAACTTAAATGAAAGATATCTTACTATTAAAACTGATAAAAAATTCAATATTCAACTACTATTTAATATACCTCAATCACTTTTCTTTCAAAATTTTTCCATTCCTTCCCTTCAAAACTCTCTAGACCATTTTGACAAATGGTTTGAAGAATTCTTTTCAGTCTATAACCGACAATTCCCCAAACTACTTGAAAAAGAACAAATATGCAACTCTCTAAAACATCAGATTCGTCGACACTTTATTCGTCAATTAAAAAACTCCTACCACCTTATATAAACCTACAATGCCCTTACAATTTTAAAGAAAGATGAAAGCACCTTAATTTCCATTTATATACATGTAAACACTCCGACTGCTCTTATATTACAGATCACAAATATGACACTAGCAAGCTATTTCAAGATCTACTAAAACAATTATTTGAAACGTATCCTAAAGAAAACAAAAATTTTGAAGAACTCCAAGTAGATTCAACAATATTTCATATTGATGCTGAATATGAAGCTACTTTCAAAAAACCTATACCTACTAAACTTCTTGATAAACTTGCCAATGAAGCTGAAGAAGAACTTTGCAAAAACAACTCTACCCCTACATCTACTGGCCGCCATAACCTTTTCTTTTACAAATATCTTACAGCTTACCAAAATACAGCTGCCCAAAATCACAATATCCTGCACTTAACTAAAGAGCAGGCAATTTCAACTATTACATACAACCTCGTAAACACAGACTTTTTAGCTAGAATTATTATATATTTTGATCTTTTTAAAGATAATCAAAAGCCTTCTTTTACACAAATCGTTAAATATTACAAAAATTCTGCTTATTCCTCTGCAGAAAATATTCTTAATACAAAGTTCAATATTAATTTCCAAACCCCTCTAATATTGAGGACTCTCTCTTTATAAATAGTTCACAACCTAAACCTCAAACAACTCCAACCAATAACTCTTCTATCTTTAAAAACACTTCTTCAACAATTCATATCAATAATTCTCCTTCTATAAAAGAATTTCTTCCTTTTCAATAAACTGTTCTGTAGATAACATTGATGCAGCTGCCGCCTCCAAAATAATAATGTCCTCTACTAATTGTAGACTATTTTTGGAGGAGAATGATATAAGTAGACAGGCAGAAAAACCTATTTATGCAGAGGACCAAGATAAAGATAAACAGAACCAACAAACAGGGCAGACTATAGTATCCTGTGCAGCTGTGAGAACCGAGCATAAAACGGCGAGCGCTTCTACAGAACATAAACATACCTCAGATACCAATTCATCTCATTCTTCTGAGGTACAAACTCTGCAAAACCTAAACCAAAACACCTCCACTACATGTTACAATAGATTTCTTTATTATTACAAACTACCAACCTTACTATTATCCCAAACAATTGGATCCTTTTTACGATATATACACGATAACTTCCCTCAGTATATTCTCAACAATACATTAAAATATCTATTTATACGAACACCAACAAATTACAACATAGCCATAGAGAGTGGGTTCAGCTCTATGGCTAAAAAATATAAAGGAAAAGAACCCAAAACTATGGAGGATATGACGGAAAGGAGAAGAAGATTAGAGTTCTTGAAGTTAGAAGTACATAATATAAACAGTATTAAGAGGAATACACATAGGTTACAGGAGTTAATTGATTTTAGTGAAGAGCACGGTCTTAATGTAGTAGGGATAACAGAGACAAACGTAAGGAAAAAAGAAGCTAAATTTATGGAAATACAAAGGAAGAGGTACAGGGATTACTGGTCAAGTTCAAACCAGGATAAGCATAAAGGATCAGGCGTCGGTCTCCTGGTTGATGGCACATGGAATAAACATATTAACGAGAGTAAAAAGACCAAGTGCTTATGCACTTAAAGTAAGCTTTACGTTTAAGAAAGCAGCTATTTTATGCTAGGTCATATATCTGCTCTCAAACGACAGAAGAATACAAAATGAGATACAAAGAACAATAACAAGGGATGTTTGCGTAGCTAAAAAGAATACTTCCTTTGTAATAATGGGGGATTTTAATAGAATTATGGATGTAACAATGGATACAACAAACTCTTCCCTCAAGAAGCAAAAGAATTTACCATTAACTATACATGAGGACGAAAGCATTTCGGGTTCTAAAACCCGAAATTAAAATTTGAAGACGAAATTGTTTTTGACCTATTTTACTTGAAAGACAAAATTATTTGATACTTTTTTTGAATAGACGAAATTATAAGGAACATGTCTATATAAATTTTATTTGCTCTTCCTTATAAAAAATTTTAATTTTCTTTAATGAAGACGAAATAGGTCTTTTTCAAAAATCAATTTCAGTAGCATCACTACCATTAACAGAATAGCTAAGAACCACAGGCTTTGTAGAAGCATTTCATACTGCAATCCTACTCAAAGAAAATTTACCTGGACAAATGGTATGACTAGGACAAGAATCGACCAAATTTGGACACTAGTTCACTAAAATTAGGAGTAGAGAGTAGCGATATTGAATAAATGGATCTCACAACGGGAAGTGACTACAACCTGGTATGGGCAGAAATTAATACTTCGGAGGTATTAAAATTTACCCAAAGAGTGAGAGAAAAGGCTGACTTCCCTAAAAGAAAGATATTCCTCTATAAAGAAGCTACAGAAGAAGTATGGGAGAATTGCAGATAACGTTAGAAAAAATATTAGCGAATGGAAAAAAAATAAACAATAAAACTAAGGTGGAGAAAGATAAAGATATAGAAGACATGAACATAGAGGAAGTAATAAATGAGGAGTGGGAAGTGATTAAAAAAGCTGTTCTAGGGGCAGCATCCAGGCATATTCCTTCGAAAATAATTAAATACAGACCGGAAGAAGTTACCAAGCATATCAACCGATCCCCTTTATTCTGGGATATAAAGAATCTTAGAAGATTAATGAAATGGGCTAGAAAGGAATTAGGCCAAAATTTAGATGAAATAAACAATCCTCTAATAAAGTACAGATTTCAAGACATCAATGAGAGGCATGAAATTGGAGTATTACAGATAGAAGGAGAGTGGACGGAAGAGTGGATCGAACAAACCAAAGGATGGATTAAGACGCTAGACGAAAGCTGAAAGAAGAGAAGAAAAGAAGAATAGAAAAGAACATTGTAGAGAACATAGAGAGAAGGTATAATATGATTGGGAGGAATGAGAAAATAATGCTGAATAGTACATTGGAGAGACCATGGAGAAAGATAATAATAGACAAGGCAGTAAGAGAGGAAAACATCCCAAACACACATGGATCACTGATAACAGAACCGGAGCAGGTTAAAAAAGAAACAGATAAATTCTTTAAGAAACAATTTAGAAAATGGTAGCATTTGTTTGCACAACTACTAGGAAACTGGAGGAGTGAATATGTGCCAAAAGAGTGGATTAGTGAAAAGTAGTACAAAGAGATAATGTCACCGATTCAAGAAGCAGAATGGGAAGAGAACCTTAGAAATGCAAAAAAAGACACTGCTCCAGGAATGTAAGGGATCAGTTACACTCTGATACAAAAAGCAGGGCCTAAAGCAACGAGAAGATTCTTGAAGCTAGTGAACCTGGTGTTAAAGTACAGCATCTTTCCAAGGAGATGGAAAGTGGGTCAAATATTCCCGATTTCCAAAATGTCTAAGTGGGATTTTTTCTAGCAAGTACGAGACCGATAATGTTACTAGAAACATTTTAGAAAAGTTAGTACAGATAGTTCAAAAAAGGCTCAGTAAAGTGTTTCTAGAGCACAATATACTTCGTGGTCTTAACTTTGCGGGTACCCAGTGAAAGTACGGGGCCTCAATTTATACTCTAAGTAATATCCTGGAAGAAGCTAAAGAAAAAAGAAAAGAACTATGGATATTACTATAGGATATTAAGAAGGTCTTCGATTCGGTTCCTCTAGAAAGTATTAGATAGGCATGTACAAGAATTAAGATTCCCCAGAAAGCCACAAATTTTCTGCTAGAGATATTTAGTAAAAGAAGGGTTAGAGATATCATGAAGTTCAGCTTGTCAGAAGGTTTTCAAGTAGAGGATAGGATCGACCAAGGGGAGGTGATTTCACCTCTTGTATGGAGAATAATTTATGATCCATTGTTGTGCAGAATACAAGCTCTAAGAAAAGAGTATAGCATGGACATACAAAAACCTTTTAAGTTACAAATGCCGTTTGAAAAAGAAAGGAGTCTTAATATAAGCTGTCTAGCATTTGCAAATGATACAATATTCATAGCAAGTACACAAAGTGATCTGCAAGATATACTAGACAAAGCAAATGAGTTCTATTGTATAAATGATATAGATATAAACCCAAAGAAATCGGAGATGGTTGTAGTAAATTTGAGGGTGATACCGAGCCAACAAACAGTAAAGTTAGGAAGAGAAAGAGCAGAGGTCAGAGCATTAGAAGCAGAGAAGGCAGCTCGCTTTCTTGGAGTTTTGATTAAAGTGAAAGACATTTATAAGCAGTATGTAAACAAACTCAAGAGAGAAACATTCATATTCCAAGCCTGGTTAAAAATAAACAAATATCGATAGGCCAAATAAAATACCTAAATAATAAGGTACTGCTACCACGGTTAAAGTATAAAGCGCTAATCTGTCTCCTAGATAAAAGAACATATGACAAAGTTCATCAACCAGTTCTTATATTAGCCAATTGGAAAGCAGAAATCGCGTCAACGGCTGCCAATAGTATAACAAACCATAAGGAACTCCTCGGTATCAAAAGTCTTTAGCAAAGACATATGGAACAAATGCTGGCAGAATGGGTAATTAGAATCAATGATACAGGAGTACTTGGCCAGTCGACAAGGTTGAGGCTTAAAAAGGCACAACAGGAAATATGTAGCCCCAAACCGATATGGACACTTGACCAGAGCTGGTTAGAAATTACGAAGTTCAAATATAATCTTAATGCAAGAATCCTGAAATTGGAAAAGGAGTTGGATATAGAAGTGAGATCGGAATATAATTAAGATGAATGGTAGTTCTTCCAAGAGCCAGATAGAGAATCTAAAACAATTATAGAAGTATTGATAGAACATGATAGATTGAAAAATTGGGAAAAGCTCAGAGGAAGAGATATATGGTACATGAACCAGTTGCTAGACCCAATGGGGGTTAAACTGGTAACTTGACAGCAGATTAAGAAATTGTCTAATCAACGATCAAGTGGGAAGAAAGCAACCTGGTTTCAGTCAATAGAAAACATTACTTTGGCAGATATTCATACTCATAAGGTAAAAGAGGCGTTTAAGACACAGGGACCAAATGGCTTAGCCCTGAAGCCGCAACGCAAGCCAATTTCAAAGAAATGAAGCAAATGAGAATGAGTAAAAAATAAAGAAAACCAGCCAACCATTGGTCGAGTAATGACAAAAAGAACACATTTCACAGATATTAACTGCTATGAGTAATGATAAAAGCAAGAATCAGATGGAAGAGAGAAGTCCTAACAAAGTGCTCCAAAAAAAGTCGAGTAATAGAGTTAAAAGAACAAGAACAGAAAAACTAATAGATATATCACCATGGGTGAAATTTACAAAAGGAGAGCTGAATCTAGAATTGGAGCCAAATTACTTTATAGAACGAGGAGAGGAAATTGGTATTTCACCAGAGCAAGTTAGAAGTCTGCGGAGTAAAAAGGAGAAGATAAGGGTAGTAATTGAAGAACCTAGCTTAGAACTAATAGATAGGATAATAGAAGGGCAAGAAAAGAGACGAAAACTGAAGGAAGCACTATGTGAAAACTGGAAAGAAGATATTTTGTAGTTTTATACGGATGGGTTATATAAAGTAGTAGATAATAGAAAGTATTAGGAAATGGAGTTGTACAAATAGATAGAGAGAGAAAGTTTGTAAGAGATACCAAAAGCAGAATTCAGAACTGGATTTCATCTACACAACCAGAGCTAATGGCAATTTTAGAAGCTCTTCTAATGGCACTGCCAAAAAGTAGGGTTATTATTAGGTCCAATAGTAGTGCTGCGATAATTTTAGTTAAAAAGGTTATTGGTAGGCCCAGAACATGAGAGTGGATGAAAATAAATAACACTATGATACTAGCAGTGATAAAAGTAGTAGTACAGAGCAAGGAAATAGCGATGGTGCTTGAGAAGGTGAAGGCACACACAGGTGACGAACAGAATGAAAGAGCAAATCAAATAGCAAAAGAAGAAGGAAAAGTAGGTGCCTCAACAAGAGTCAAACGGGTTATGACAAAAAATATGGTCTTTCAGCCAGTCTGGAACGGGTTAGATATAGAATGCTCTCTGAGAGAATTTATAAAGCAGATATTAACAACAGCTGCTAGAGCAGAGTAGACATTCAATCAAGGAACCTACGATGAGGTCCATCAGAAGTTAGTAAACCAAAAGAACTGGAAACCCTTTTTTGCCCTAATGAAGAAGCATAGTAAGCTACAGGGCGAGAGTAAAAAAGAAAACAGCACATGGAGTTTTCGTATAAAGTGCATAAATAAGCTGTTGCCGACTCTGATGAAAGATGAATACACAACCCAGGTTGTATCAAGATGTACAGTGATAGAAATGCAAAGAAGAAAAAGAATCTTTTGAGCACTTATCTACATGCCACACGATATAGAGGTATGGACAAAAAAGGAAGAAGAAATCCTGGACAGTATTAAGAAAGAGTTAAGGCATAAGGATGAAATAGTTTTAGGCCTAGACCGGCTAAGAGAAGTTTTTATACCCAGGAAGATGAATGAGTATAAAAATCGGCATATAGAATGGTCAAGAGGGTTTCTGGCGGATGATATAGGATCATATTTAGAAAAAATGAACCTTTCTAAAAATAAGGCCCGGGACATAGCTGTGGCTTTTCTCAATAAATGGTAGACTGTTTTCCAGAGAGAAATATAGAAAGAACGCTGTTTAATAGTTAACGAATGGGAAAAAGACTGTGGAATCACTCGAGGGCAGAAAAGAAAAAGGACCAAGAAGAAAGGAAAAAAGAAAAGGAAACTGGAAGAGAGAATGAAAAGAAGTGATAACCCAGATGAGGGGACAGGAGAAGAAGAATCAGTAGTAAAAAATAGAAGGCTGAGACAGAGCTGGACAAAAATTCTAAGTACCGCGAAAGAAGAAGTGTATGTATAGATTGGACAAGGGGTCCATGCTAGCTGGAATACAAAATAGAGGGCAGTTTTGACAGGTGGCAAACCCTGACTGTAGATCTAGGTAGTTCTTTTTATTAAAAGAAAGAAATCTAGGAAGGGAAAGTTTGTCATAGCAGGTCACACTTAGGTATCTCTAAAACAACCGGGTGGGTCACACTTTAGTATTAGTGCCAAAAATGGCAAACTTTGTAAGATAAAATAGTATATTTTAAAATTTATAAAAGCAAAATAAAGTTGTGGCAAGACTGCCGAATTTAAAAAAAAAAAACAACAACAAATTACAAAGAAGTACATATATATTTACCTGATGATCCTATACCTTTACCCAAGTATTCTCTTTTACCCTTCGAGGATTTGTTATACTGTGACAAGATTTCACTTAAATCTTCATCTTCTAATTCTACAATCCTACCCCAACCCACTAATCCCTTGCTAACTCTAAACATAGCTACCCACAATGTTCAAGGATATAACAATCCAGAGAAAAAACTTTTATGGGAAGAATACTGTTCCAAAAACAACCTACATATTATTAGTATTACTGAAACAAAAATAGCTAACCTTCTATCAAATCGATTTCTTAACACTTCTCAATTCTCATACTTTTGGTCCAACTTTCTTGAATCCAAAGAAGGAACTGGTATTATAATAAACAATACTTTTCAACCTCATTTTCATAATATTTTAAACCACCCAGGAGAGGCTATTGCAATAGACATATTTTTTAAATATGACTTCAAATTCAGAATTATTTTTGTTTACTTATCATCTACAAACTCTATTACCAGAAACAAAATACAAAACAAGGTTATACAATAGTTACAACAAGCACTTCAGCACCAACTATACCCTATAATCTTAGGAGACTTTAATGCCTCAATACTTACTTCATTACCCTCTTCATCAAAATACCAACTTCTTAACCATCTTAATAGATCCAATATATATGATCTTGCTTCATATACTAATACATTAGATTATACATAGAGTAGCAATAGATATAGTAGCCGAATTGACTATATTTGGGCAGCCCAACCAATAATTTCATATCTTACTACCTTCTACCTCGATGATCCTTCATCATCTACTCATAGTGATCACCATTAGCTAATGGTCCTTCCCAACCTGCCAACAACCCAAACACAAATATCGTAACAAACGCTGCACTTTTAACTATAAGGCCATGACAACAGAAAAATAGGAAGACTTTACAAACCAAATTAACCATTATATCCAATATCACCGTATTCCAATTAATACTACAACAACTGAATCTCTTGAAAAAACATGGCACAAGATACAGATCAGTATAATTAACGCTGTCCTCTCCCACATTCCTAACCACAAATATACTATCTGTAACTTCACCCATACTTTTACTCCAAAGGCTACCAATTTACACATGATCTCAAAAAAATTAGCAAAATTATTTATCATACCAAAACAGCCCTTAAAAATAATACACCTATATTACAACCTATATATGATCTCATTGATTACATTAATACTAAATATAACTTTCAAATCCCTTTACCCCCTCATCATCCAGATGAACTTTCAAACTGGCTCAACTCTACCAAACCCTTTCTTAAAACCATATATCATGCACGAAACCTTGAAAACTCTCAATACTTATGCAATCATATTAATCAAGCTATTCAAACAAGATAAGAAAACTTGTTAACTCAACCTACTAAAATGATTAATAGTATCCTCAATAGACACAAAGACCCATACATTTTTACAATATTACTACTACTAATCAAGTTATCACAGATCCTATACTCATTAAACAGCATATTTCACATCACTTTGAACAATGGACACATTATTAGCCATATAACCAAACCATTTTTGACCAATATGTCACAAGAATACACTCCAATTTCAACTATCAACCCATCCTGGTATAATTCTATCCTACAACCTATTACACTAGAAGAAGTTCAAAACACAATCAGTCAACTTCTTAACAACAAGGCATGTGGACCTTCGGGAATTAGCTACGAAATGTTAAAACATATAGGACCAAATATGCTCCAGGCAATAATATCACTACTTAACAGATGTATCCAATCTCAAAATATTCCCAAACAGTAGAAGGATAGCAGAATATACCCAATTTCTAAAAAGCCCCAATTTGATAGTAATCTCAACAATACTCGACCAATTAGCCTTATAGAACATACCAAAAAACTTTATACAAAAATCTTAACTAATCGCTTAAACCAAACCTTATTAAACACTCTATTCTCAATCCACACAACTACATTGCACTTCCTGATAATAGTACCAATACTCCTATACATATACTCAATAACTTTATTGAATATACATACTGTGATAAACAATAGCTTTGGCTCCTATCCCAAGATATGAGCAAGGCATATGATTCTGTCAATATAGATCTACTTAAACTATCTCTTTGGCGCCTCCAATTTCCTAACCAGCTCATTAATATTCTTACTAGTCTTCTACTCTTCCGATCAAACCAAGTTATAACTAATTTGGGACTATCTCTACGTTATCTAGTACAAGATGGAATTGATCAAGGAGAAACAATAACACTACTTTTATGGAGAATATATTATGACCCCCTTATTAATAAAATCAAAACCAAATTTACTGGCTATACAATATCTTCTACATACACTTCTTCTATCCACCCAATACAAAGTCAAACTATACAAACATCAACTTCAGTTCTCGCATACATGGATGATACACTATGGATCGCTCTCTCTTCTGACCAGTTACAACTAATACTTAATACTGCAACTACATTTTACTCTATGGCACATATTCAAGTCAACACTAGCAAATCCATCCTCCTATCTAATACTAAGTCCCAATCTTCTCTTCAATTCCTTAACTCTCAAATTTCAATCCAACCTCTATACACCTTTCAAATTCTTAGGATGCTGGTTTACAGCTACCGCTAAATATTCTATACAAGCTAAACATATTACTCACAAAATATTTCAACTTTTACAAATATTATGTCCTAAAAAGATTACAGACAAACAAGTTTGTTATAGAATAAACGATGTCATTACTCAATCCTTGAATATCGCATACACAATATTGTATTATCTAAATCATTATGTCTCAAACTTCTTTCTAAATATCTTATAATTGCAAAACATAAATCTTACCTTTCATCAACTACACCAAATAGCACTATGCTAAATCATAATATCTATGGTATTAAAAACATTTGGGACGTCCAACTACAACATCATATCCCTAATCTTTTACTTCGAATAAACAACCCAGACCTTCTTGGTATCAGTACACACATATGCCTACAGAACCTTCAAAACAACCTCTGTTCACCTATAAATATTTTACAACATCCTAACCCCAAAATTGATAGCTCTAATAAAAACACAACAACTTGTAAAATTATTCACCTTCTTAATTATACTGGTCTATTTATTAATACCAACCCATACAACTCAAAGCCCTTCACTTTACAATATCCCTACTTTTCTCTTGAATCTATTCTTAATACCCACCCTCAGTATACACACTTCAAAAAACAACTCCGCTTTAAAAATATTATCTATCTTCAACAACTCACATCCTTTGACAATTCTACATTGCTAGAATGGAATCATATCTCATCTCGCACTAATCAACTATATACAGATCTGGTTTACTACTCTTGAACAAATAATCCTATCTAAACCCACAACTCGCTCTATATCCCCTTTCCTTCAATTACCACCTACGAATACTTTATTCTTTACTACAAGCCATTTTCGCAGTAAATCTAAACCTTGGTTTATCACATACAATGAAAATACCCAAGATATTATTATAGGAAAAGCTCGCAAATTCAATAATAGCACCAACACAATCAATATTACACACTGGACTATCCAAACAAATAATCCCAACTCCAATCTCTATCCAATATCTAAAACTATCTGTATGCCATGTACAGGTTGTAGTTACAACACCAACTGAATTCTTGATCACTGTACCTTTGATATCTCCACTACACTTTCTACCCAATTCAATGGAAGGAAGTGCTACTACAATCCTCCTAACAAACTTAAAATTTATGCTAATTTTCTAGACTTGCTTTATTCTATAGCAGTTCGCAATACACAAAACACATCTCCTATTCCAACACTACCAATTCCTAACAACCCTATTCATGAAATCTTTATATCTAATACTGCCTCTAACTCCTTATACCAAATTGCATCCAATAACTAATCACTTAATTCACTTACCTTCTATACTGATGGATCTGTTACTAATATTACTAATGAAAGATACAAAATGAGTATTCGTTGGATCCAAATTCATAACAACTCTATTGTTCAATCAAACTCTACTCAAATACGCTACTGGCCTTCCTCTTACAAAGCTGAGCTTAAAGCTATTCTTTCTGCAATTTATACATGCCCATGTAATAGTAAAATATCTATATACACAGACTCCCAATCTATCATTTCCAAATTTCACAACTTATTCCATAAACCTCCTTCTCTTCACAAACAATATTCCTACAATTACTGGCCTATTTGGCATACCTTACTAAACCTTATTCAATCCTATAACCTCAAATTACATTATACAAAGTACCTGCACACCAGGACTGTACATACAATAACCTTGCTGACAATCTTTCTAAAAACTCTAGTTCATACTCTGAAACGTAGCTCACACTAAATCACAACAATATTTACAACTTATCATACTCTTTATCTTACAATAATATAACTATAGAGCAACCATCTTGCAGAGCAATTAAAAACATATGTAATGCACATACTATTGCAATCTGGTCCTCCCAACATCGCATGAACAATATAATACCTCTTTCACCTCAAATAGACTGGAATGCAACATGGCTTTCCTCAATAACAACTATAAACGTATCTACAACTACACTAACTCTCATCTCAACCAATCCAAATCCTTCAAAATCAAAATTCATCTTCAACTTCTTCCTACACTATCTCATCTACACAACCTTTATTCACTATGCTACACTTCAATCAATTGTATCAATTGCGATACACATGAGCACAACTTACGTTGGCTTATTTGCCCCAATACAACTAATCTCCTACATATTATATACAACTCTATCAAATGAATTATCACTTCACAAATCCTAGATATCACTAATATTCAACTACATGATCTCCATAACCAACTTATACAACACTCATGCCTATCTTTTAACAATCACAATAACCAAGCAGCTAACATTTATACAACTATCCAAGGATTCATTCCAACCTCACTTATTAATACAATTTCTAACTTTACCTGCTTCTATAAGTTAGCATCAAATATCACTATAAAACTACTTCTTAAAATATCACAAAATATATATGAAAATATATGGAAGCCCTACTGTACTAAACTATCTACCTATAAAAAACAACTTTCTAACACTCTTACTCCACTATTTACCTTTTATCCTTCCAACCAACCTGTTATACAATTACGTACTAGAATCCCTTATACTTATAGCTGTATATGTGGTCTTTCTGATCAACAACACACTAATAATCAATGCCCTCCATTAGGATTAGCCTCACGTAAAATCTCTATTTGGTCTACTATATGGACCTTATACAGTATAGCTCTCCTACTAATTCAATTTTAGATATACAAATCTAGGTGAGTTTTAACTACTCTAGTAGGTTTAGGTTGCAAATAAATTAGTCTGAGTCTCATACTTGTTTAATAATTTGTACATGGAGTAATTTTGTAATAATATAAAATGTACCCAAAGCTGCCCCTGGAGGCACTTATACAAATTAATAAAGATTGAGACAAAACCTCACCTTAACACAAAAAAAAAAAAATACTATATTACTTTATTTATATTTAAATATATGCATATTTCAACTAGTTATTATTTTAAATATTATAAAAAAGCTTTTTTGATTCCAATATTAAATATTTTGATTAAGCATTAGACTCACTTTGGTAAATTTTAAATGATTGAATGATTTAGTTATTTATATTTCTTAAAATACAAACAATAAAGTAAACAGAATTAAACTTTAGCCCACTCTGTAATTTATGCATTCTTGAAATATAAGTGTAAAGAATTAACATTATATTCAATCTGGTAATTTATTAACTGATTAAATAATTACAATTAATTATGCATTTCTTGAAACACAAAAACATAATTAATCTTCATGCTTACTCTTGTAATTTAATGAATAATTAAATAATTATAGTTATTCATATATTTTTTGAAAACACAATCTTTAAAGTAAACTAAATTAAAAACTTCATACTCACCTAGTAATTTATTGAATAATTATATTTAATTATAAAAATTCTTGAAATACGATCATTAAAGTGAACAGAATTAATTTAATGCTCACCCTAGTTATTTATTAAATAATTAAATTTAACCATATATTTCTTGAAACAATTGTTAAAGTAAACAGAATTAAAATTCATACTCACACTAGTAGTTTATTGAGCAATTAAATGATTAAGGTTAACCATACATTCTCTTGAAATAAATTAAAGTGAACTAAATTAAATTTCATACCCACTCTGATAATTTATTAAATAATTAAATGATTATAGTTAATCATATATTCTTTTGAAACAATTCATTAAAGTAAACAGAATAAAATTTTATACTCACTCTGATAATTTATTGAATGATCAAATAAAACACAATCATTAAAGTGAACAGAATTAAACTTTATACTCACACTGATAATTTATTAAATGATTAAATAATTACTATTAATGCATTTTCTTGAAACACAATCATTAAAGTAAACAAAATTAAACTTTATATTCAGCTAATAATTTTAACAATTAAAATGATTACAGTTGATCAACATTTCTAGAATACAAAAATTAAAGCAAATAGAATTAAACTTTATTCATATTGGTAATTTATTGAACAATTAAATATTTATAGTTAATCATATATTTTCTTGAAATACAAAAATTAAAATAAACTGATAAAACTTACTCTGGTAATTTATTAAATAATTAAATGACTATAGTTAATTACACTGCTCTTTGAAACACAAATGTTAAAATGAACAGAATTAAACTTCATACTTACTCTAGTATGGGCTGGTGCAAATTAACTTCCCTAATTGGATGGCGAAGCCAAGCTAAAAGTAAAAATTGAACCTTTATTTACTGTTTCATTTTAGAAAAAATATTTGTTCTTTTTTGATTGAGTTACATTTAGATACAAGCTACCAGAATTATGTCAGTAAGTATAGGCGCGAGCTGTGATTATCAACTACTTGGTCAATTGAGGCACGTAATTTAATTGTGGATAAAATAGTAAAACAATGCAAAGATTATGAGAGAATGTAAGCCAATATTAACAGTCTTTGATTATTGAATTGTTATAAGAGTGTTAAGCGAGTTAATAAAGTACAGTAAACCTTCGAGTTGGATATTTGAAACTGTAGACACTATTAACCCCTTGATAATAAACCATTTATAAAACTTGTAGTAATAATTAACTTGAAATTTCATACTTATTTGTGAAGAAGCATCTTCAATTTGTAACATTTTTATATGAAAATAATTATTTTGAAATTTTAAGTCAAAAATTATTTATGTATTAATTAAATTGAACTTTAAAATTGAATAATTTAATAAGTATAATCAATTGGAAATTCTTTTTCAAAGAATTTTTTTTACATAGATACAGTATATGTAATCTAATTAATTATAACTGTCTTAGATTTTCTATTTACTTCGTTGTTGACTAATGACAAAATGCATAATAATTTATAGTTATAGAATTTAATATATAACATTTGGATGTACTATAATTAATACAAAGAGTGATTTCCTTTAGAAATCGTGTAATTTTTTGTTCATTATCATGTCTACCCAGTTTCTATTTTTTATGAGACACATTGACCCTACAATATTCAATTATTTACATTAATTTCTCAAGCATATCCGATAGGTCTGTTGAAGGAAGCTATGGATAATAAAAAAATTATTAGCTTCAGAATTAATGTAATGCTTATAGCTTAAAATTAATCTTTATGTAAGTTTATTAATTTTTGAGGAATTAATATATTAAAATGAGCTGATAACTTAAAGGCAGCATAGCTAAAAAATTTTATATGTAAACCAATTTTAAGTAAATCGAATTTTAGTGATTTGTTAAAGTACATTCTGTAAATCTTTTGTAACCAATGACAAACTTTTTATTGAATATATATTATTTAGCAATTATACAAAAAAATTTTTTGAAAATTTGTCAAAATAGGTCATTTTAATAGGTGACATGTCCCAGCCATGTGATAATTAGTATCACATTGTTTTGCCGAAACCAATGCTATACTAATTATTATATAATTTGGGAGTTTTATGTCATCTTAATTATAGTTCATTTTCAAAGAAAAAATAACGCTATCGACAGTTGCATCTTCACATGAAATATTTTAGTTTATTTATTGCATGTACTGATAAGCTCGTCAATGAAGTGACAGAGCGGTCATTATTGTGAGATCAGCTGTTTTATTGCAAATCATGTAGATTTTTGTCTTTTATTGTTTGTTTAGTGCTTGGTTGAGGCTTCTTGTTTAAGGGCAGAGTTTTGATTGTTGTTTGTGTTGTAATATCATATGATTTTAGCAAATATAAGTTTCTATACTCTATGAGAAATTACAGCACAGAATAATACCGGAATACACGAAAAATTTTGAATATGTGAGCACACAAAACTGCATGTAAATATACACGGGACAATGCACAGGAAAGCAAGTTCATAGCACTAAAAGGTCGAGGATTTCATGCAATACTGCAAGTATTAACATGCATTTTCAAGTGTTTTCACGTGCATTGTCCTGTATATTTTTACATGCAGTAATATGCAATAACGTATATGCAATATTCCATATAATTTATATATAACAAATATCATAATACGTTTTTTCATATAACAAATTATACTAATTAAAACAAATTCTTACTAAATATAAATGCTATTTATTTTAGTTTATTTATTTATTTTAAAAAATTTTTTTACATAAATACATTCAAAAATAACTACTATATATTTCACCGCTCACTGCGCTACAATTAATTACCCATTCGCAAAAAATTAGATCACTAACTTAAGAAAGAAGAACCCTTGAACCTTTTCCCACTTCAATTGACCATGATGAAAAAAAATTGTTTAGTTGAATTATAGAAAGAAAAAGAAAAATGCTTAGATAACCACACAAATGACAAAAGATAAAATCCACAAAGCAATGAAAATCATGCCGAAAATAGTTTTAAAGACGAAACTCTAATGAAGCACCAGAAGCGATGAATGATGACTTCAAAACAGGAAATTTCGGCTCTAATGATAACTCTAATAGCGACTGCTCCAAAAACAACAAAAAAAAGAAAAAACCATGTTAGTTATGCTTAAAACAAAAAAACAAAAGAAGCAAAAACAGAAAAAAGACAAAGCAAAAAGGTGAAGATGAAAAGGGAAAGGAAAAAGATAAAAAGAAAGAAAGAAAAGAAAAAAAATAAAAGCAAAAAAAAAAGAGTAAGTGATAAGAAGAAAAAGAGAAAGAAAAAACTAAATAAAAAAAAAAAGAAAGAAAAGAGAAATAAAAAAAAGAGGAAGTTAAAAAAAAGGAAAATAAAATCAAAATAAAAAAAATAAAAATGAAAAGGCAAAAAGGGTAAACAGAAAAAATATATATATATATGGTCCGGTGCAAAAAGGTTCGTACCTCAAAAATGTACTTAATTTTTGTACTTAATTAGCTTTATAAATTTTTTGATTCAATATTTCTAATTTTTTTATATAAAATAATGTAGGTTATAATTTATCTTTTTATATAGTTTTTATTATTATAATATAATTTTATTTCAACAATTCATTATATACAATTTTTTGAATTGAATAAAAAAAAAAGTTTTTTTAATAAAAAATCTATTTTAAACATTTTCGCAAAAAGTATGAGGTTTTATAAGTTTGTGTTATGCAAGTGCATTAGTGTACATATAATAGACATATGATTAAAATTTGGGCAAAATTGGATCACTAGTTGTTAAGAAATTAGTTAATAAAGTCAAGCAACTCTATTTTTTTACTATATAAAATGTATAAAAATTACTATTAAATTTATATAGCAAATTTTACAATTAATATAAAAAATTTTTTAAGAAAGTTAGTATAAATAAAATTTTTTATTTTAACAAGAAAGTCACCAAAATAATTATATTTTAATTAATCTGCATACTAACTACTTTTAATAATGTAAAAATATTAAAAATTAGTTTGTAAAAAAAAAAGTTTACTAATTACTATCTGAGGTACAAACCTTTTTGCACCGGACCATATATATAAAAAAGTAAAAAAAACAAAAAACAAAAAAGTAAACAGAGGTTGTTGATCTTAAAAATCTTAATAATAGTGTGCGTCAGTGTATGGAAACTTATAATCATTAAGAATTTTAATGATTGTGTACACGATAATATACAGAAATTAAAAACCTTAATAATAGTGCACATCAGTGTATGAAATTTATAATCATTAAAAGTCTTAATGATTGTGCTTGTCAGTGCACAGATCCTAACTTTTCATGTAATAATGTACTTTAGATTTTTTGGATGATCATTTTCCGTGCTGTTTCCATGCAGCAATTGTGTTACTCATGTTTACCTATATATAATTCCGCATTTATGTGTGTACTTACGTGTACCGATTTCTCATAGTGATAATATTGGTAAATAGGATAGGGCTAAGTGTATGAGTTGGTAGCTGTGAGCATGCAGAGTTAAGGAATAAAGTTTATAAAGGTTTGTTGTTCGGAATTGAAGAAGTTATCCTTGGTTTTGCTATTGCTCGCCTGGCTCTATCTCCTACCCACCTACTTTATTTTAAGTTGCTTGCAAGAATTAGTAGTATCAGTTACAGCTATAGTAGATGTCGTAGTGGAGTTTTATTTTTTGAGTTTCAAGGTCGAATGGTAGTGCAAGAACTATCAGTAGCAAATTTTGGGCCCACACTACAAGGGCAGTGCAGCGACCTTTATTAATGGACAGTTAGGCTCTGTAGTTGCAATGGCAGTTCAAGGACCTTATTAGTAAATAGTTAGGCTTTGCGGCTGCAGTAGCAGTGCAAGGATCTTATTAGTGAATATTTAGGCTCCACGGCTACAGTGGCAGTGCAAGAACCTTATTAAGGGTAAGTTAGGATCCATGGCTTCAGTGGCAGTGCAAGTACCTTATTATTGAATAGTTAGGCTCTGCAGCTGCAGTGGTAGTGCAAGGATCTAATTAGTGGACAATTACTGGACAGTTAGACTCCGCAGCTACAATGCCAGTGAAAGTACCTAAATTAAATACTGAAGATGACTCCTGATTCTCTTTTTAGCTATATATGTATGTTAGCTATCTTGCTTATATTACAGTTTCTTGTAGTAGGCTAGGTGTGGTGGGACTCTGAGGGTTGAAAATTTTGAAAACCTAAAGGTTAGTAGTTTATGCATCTAATAGGTTTAGTAATGGATTGGTACAGGTTCAGATAAGTTTTTATAGACTAGTGGCCTTGCCTTGTCTTAAGTTTTGAATTTTGAGTATATAATGCTAGAGCTTGTTTAGATAGCAAATCTATTCCCATATGTTTTTTCATATATAGCAATAAAGTAGCTGATCAAGCAATAATAATATATCAGATGATATTAAATAAGAAATCTTTTGTACTATATCTTTTTAATTATCATAGCAATTAGTAAAATAACATCAGAATTTTTTAAAAAACTTTAGCAAGAATTTACTCAACTGCTTGAAAGTTAATATAGGTTGATGTAACATTTGAAGTTGGAGAACAATCATGTACTCACTTTTTTAAAGCATATTCAGTAATCTTACACCAATGTTTATGATATTTTCATCAGAAATTAGCAAATGCGAATAAGAAAAATAATGTTATAAAAATTAAAGTACCACATGTTTCTGCTGAAATATTTAACATTATAATTAGGTAAGCTATGATTTTATTGTAATTACGCAAAAAGAAAAAAATTTTAGTTGTAGATACATTATAGTAGTGTAACTAGAGTTAACACCTCTATCTGGATTTATATATCCGGATATATACTATGTCATGTGATATAACATGACATAGTGTTTTTATATCCGGATATAAATAAATCCGGATTTAAATCTGATATATACTATGTTAAAACCAGATAAATCCAGATATAAAAAATATATCCGGATAGAGGTATTAACTCTAAGTGTAACTTTTTTAAAAATTTTGAAGCTTTAGCTATATTTAATCTATTGGACATTAATAATGAGTTTATATTCCCAGAATTAGTTGACTACTTTCAGCATATAATTATTGATAACAATGCATCATGACTTCATTTGAATTTTTCTTGTATAAGCTTTCAAAATAAAAATTTTATAGACTTACAAAAATTCTGCAATGACATTATTGCAAAACACCCAAAAATGATTTTTAACTTTGATGATTTTAATGCTCTTCAAAAAAATGTTTTAATTTCACTTTTAAAAAATGATTATTTACAAATAGAAGAATTAGAGATTTGGGATAAGGTTATTTTATGAGGAAAAGCAAAAACTACAAATTTACTACCTAATATTAAAGAATGGACTGACGATAATTTTAAGTCTTTAAAAACTAGTATTCTAAATTGTCTTCCTCACATCAGGTATTCCAATTCCAGATGAAGATGCCTTAAACCTTATCGAGATATTCTTGAGAAGAATATATAGGATAACATGGTGTTAAAATTAATAGCTCCAAATTTGCATATTACATCTTTAGTTTTACCTCCTTACAAAAAAATACAATACAACTTCCTCCTCGAAAAACATCTATTATTATACCATCATCTTCAATAATCATATTATAATATGTAGTGAAATTTCTATATGGATTGATCAATGTTCGGGAATTTATAATGATACAGAAATTTAAACTTTTACTTAGAGGTAGTAGGGATGGGTTTACAGGTAAAACATTTTATAGGTTTTGTGTTAATATATCTGGTACTGTTAGAGGGCTTCCAGAAATTAGCTGATTTCTGGGTGGATGGGTGGGTTGACCGTGGTGTCAGGTGTAATTCCGGCCAAAATTATTAGCCCGTGGCCAGAATTATCATTATAGATTTTAGATCTATAGTGCCTTCATAGGAAAGCCTAGTAGACCCAAGTCTGTATTTGGATTCAGTGAAACGTAAGACCAGGGTCTATACGTACTGGTCACATATTATACCCTATCTTATTTAATGTAGGTAGTACTGTAGTACTGCTGATTGATGAATTGCATGTTTCAATTTTTTATCTTTCAATTTTTGGTACGCATTAAAGCTAATATATCGTTATTATTCCTGTATTCAACACTTTACAGATCCAAGAAATAATTGAGTAATACTTTACATATAGCACTGCTTAAAGTTACCCGGGCCTTATTCAAAAAATTATTAGGCCGGTCTGAATAGTACCTGAAGATACTAATAAGAAACGAAGTATTATAATAGTACCTTAAAGAAGAGAGGTTACATTACCGCGATACAAGTAAATTTTATAAGCGTTCTAATTTATTTTTTATTTATTTTATTAATTTTTTTTTAACTCAACCTATTTATTATATCTATTTCCCGTTTAAAGCAGTTTCAATATCCTTTTATAATTTATGATTCTTTAATTATATCATTATATTTTTACGTTTATGATACTAACAGATTATTATTTTTGTAATACAGCTTTATATGACCTTGCGTTATACTACTCACTATCGGAAAAGTATGGAATTAAAACTTCTAATACTTCTGCTTCATTCGAAAAAGAACTAGGAAGACAATCATCTGTTGCTGCACAAATCTTAGACTTTTTGTGCCGATGGGTAAGAGAAGAGTGTTTAAATTTTTTATGGCGAGAAAGAAAGGCCATGGTGGGAAAATACTAATAACAGGTAGAACAGACTAATCGTGAATAGAGTTCAGGGAAAATAGATGAGCAATGTTGATCAAAGCCTGGAATTTTTAATTTGTCCACATACTGAAGTATATGGATAGGATTAAGAAAATGACCATCTCAGCCTTTAATAGATGGTGGTAAAAATTCATTATTTTCTGCTAACAAGGCAGTTGTCTCTTCGGCTCTCCATGTAGAACAACAATTGATATCATTACATTTTCGAATATCCAACGAATACTGACACATTTGGCAGTGATCTTCTATCCAGCCCCAAGATACATCCGAAGCTTTGTTAAAAGGGTTGATTTGTTCATCTAGATATTCAACAATTACTTCTTTACCATTAATATAGTCTCGTCGCCAAATAGCACATAGCCTTTCACCAGAATAGTGAAAATTTTGCTTTGCAAGGTCTATATTCTCAATGACGCCATTAGAATCAAGATGAGAGCCAAAATGGTCGATAGGTAAGACAATACCTGCCAACTTTCCTAAGAGAGTAGACATACTATGCTCTACAGGATTGTAAGCCGATTGTCCAGGAGCATGGGTTCTGATAGTAAAATAGTCGAGATTTAATTCGATAAATAATTTACAGTACTTTATTATATTTTTTAGGTGCCTGGGGTTATCATCAGAGCCACCATCAACAAGCAAAACCAGAATTGGTTTGAATTTATTTTCTAACTTTAATGCATTATTTAGAACAGGATTTTCCATCATAAGCATGATGTCGGCCATATGAGTTAAAGAGGAAGTACCGAGCAACCATTGTGGAAAATAAAAATCGACAACTAACCATTACGTAACGAGTCATTTGAATCTTCTAGGTCAATTGTAAGGTAAACAGAAGGTATTAGCTTTTGTTTGCATCCTTAGGGAAAATCGTGATCTTTTCAAAAAAAAAATTAAAAATTAAAGCAAAGCTAAATATAATTACATATATTTACTTTTATCGTATAAGCGCAAAATAACGCTCGTTGGCGTTATTTTGAAAATCGAAACCTTCAAAAATGGTTGTCTCGAATTAGCGCCCATTGGCATTCCGAAGTAACATGCACTCTAATGCAGCATATAGTATAATCAGGGACACGGAAAAATACCAGTTTGATTTGTAAAAAATTGATTTCGATAACGTAAAAAAATTCTTTTTATAGCGGTAAAAATTTTACTCCTATTTTATCTATACAGTCAATCTCCACAAGTGCTCCTTTTTCTTTACGATAAAATATATTGCATTTAGAGCAATTATTATCATGCGTTATAATAAGATCTCTCTATAAGCGCACATTTTCCAGATGGAGAGCCCACTCTCTATAACTCTGCGACCTCCCGACTAACTCACCCATATTTCATATTTCTTGATATCTTCTGAACTTTTCTGAAACTTTCTGATGTTCCTAATTATATTACCTGGCCCAAATTAAACATACACTGCTCTTAATTTTGCCCAAAAATTCGTTACTGTCAAAAATTCTATTTTATACTGTTTTGTACTAAAAATCCTGTTTTATTCATATCTATATATATATGAATTTTTCTGTGTCCCGAGTATAATCATTGTTGGAAACATAATGTACAATCGACCTTCTATAAGTGCATTCTTTACAAGTACGCTTCACATGCACTTTCTTCTTATAAATGCTGTAAGTGACTTCGCATACTTTCATTCTAAAGCACACAATGTTTTGATCCACCTAATGTAATATAACATTATGTAGATTACATTCTATAAGTGCGCATTCCATAAGCGCACTTTTTCTAATTACATGCATTTATAGAAGATTGATTGTATTGGATTCAAAAAAAAACAACCTTTATTTCAAAACAATGTACATGGCGTATCCAGGTCAAGTGCAGATAGGCGTTATATAATTACTAGGTATCTCAACTGGTTCATTGGCAGATTGTATGGTTTTAAATGTCCTTCCAACAGCTGGTATTCCAAGTGGAATTTTTGCCTTATCATTCTGTGATATAATCACAGAATTAGAGGCAAAAGCACTGCAAATTGTTTTGTATTTTTGACTAACTGCAAACAATAGTGCCTATCTACATGGTTGGGCATTTCATTTCGAGATACCGAGTTGACTTGCCATAGGGTGGAGGTGTCTTTTGGCATTCGAAGAGTTAATTCGCCTGGGCCAAGTGTATGTATATAAACAGGTATGTGACATGTAAACTTGATATTTTTCTTCCATTTCTCTTCTTAAATAAGAAATAGTATGCACTTTAATAATTTCTTTTCGCCTTTTTTTGGCGGCTTTGCCGAATTCGATGCACGAATGCATTTGTTCAGGAAGATCAGAATTTAAAAGGAGAAAGGTGGGACATCCAGGTGAATCGTATATAATAACTTCTCCTCTGTTTTCCAAAGCTTCACGTTTCTTTACTTGGCTTCTGACTTGTGCAGCAGCATGATTCTTTAATTTTTGTCTTTTTTTTCTTTCAGCTTCGATCTCTTGTTTAGTTTCATTGATTTGAGCTAGGAAATCGTGCCGCCGTCCAGGATCATGCGTGACGTTATACAACTCATTTAATTCACAGAGCTGATCTTTAGCATGTTTTTGTTTATTTAAAGAATTTTTTTGAGCAGTTGCATTATAGTGTGGTTTTTCAGTTTCAATTGTAGAGGATGAGGATATGAATGGAACAGATGCAGAGGAGCTAGTTTCATTTGATATAGCTGAATGTAATATAGGCATGAAAGATGTATATTGAATAGATTGCAAAGGTGTTTGTAAATAGTTATTTATTTTATTTTCTATAATTTCTTTATCCAAACATCGTACATTCTTTCACTCTTCTTGAGCTTTTATAAAAATATCTTGTTTTTTAGGAGATTGAGTTCTCATAGAAATGGCCAAATAATATGCATACACATTGCAAAATTTTCATATAGGTTAGTAGGATTTTTGAATATTAATTTTTTATTGAATTTTGGAGTACCTAAAAACGTTTGCATTTTTTTTTAATTGTTTTTTTTTTAAACGTTTTAGATGTTTATATCAAGATTTTTGAATATCAGAACAATACGAATGTTTACACAACAAATTCTCTAAACATAGGCGTACATATGTATATTTTTTTGTATATGCATATGAGCGCCTACTTATTGCTATTGCTGCATTGAGTTGTTCACGATTTTGAAATTTTATGACTGATTATGTCCTTTATTGATTCAGTTGAACTTGGTAGAGCCTAATTTATCGATTTTTTTAGCATGCACATTTAAAAATATGCATTGGTGTTGAGTCGTATGATTTCAAAGAATGGGTACCTTTCTGATACGGTACTGAAAAAAGTATCTAGTAGATATGGTACAGGAAAGTAACCGTGTCCAGATAAATTTTTTAAAGCCCAGATAAATTTTTTTGTATACCCTTCTTAAAAATTTATCTGGGCTCTAAAAGATTTATCTGGACGCAGTCACTTTTCTGTACCGTACCTACCAGATACTTGTTTCTGCACTATGCTAAAAAGGTATATACTCGACTTCAAAAAGTTAATGACATGATAAGTGCTTATGACTATCATTTTTTTTATGTCTACTTATTGTTTATTTTCAAACATTATATTTGAAATATTGCAGTGTAAATTAGTTTTTTAATTAAATCGAACATATTTCTAAGAAAATTATAATACTGATCCGATATTATCATATTAGGCTAGAAATTATATTTTTACTGATCAGTATAGTTAGTTTTAAAATTGGCTATACTAATACTTCACCCAAAGCTTAATTATTACAATGGTAAGTATTTTTTTCATTTGATTTTTTTTATTAGTATAATATCCGATCAATTAAGCTAACTCAAATAATTATCACACCGTGCACTATCTTGATACAAAAATTACCAACTGAACAATTTTCAATGAAGTTCATGTAGCCGAAATTGCTTCATGGATTGATAAAAGAGCAGATAATATTCTAGAGAAAATAATTTATGAATTTAAGTCGAGACTAAGTTAGTTAATATGCCCTTATACGAACTTGTTAAAAGAACATGAACAATGAAAGATTACATTTGGATTAGTTTCATGTGCCGGCTATAATAAATTATGTGCATTTGAATGTATGCTAAGTTATCTTATGTAGAGTGTATGTGCGCTTTTAAAATTGAACTAGCGAAATATTATTATTCTAGAGAAAATAATTTATGAGTTTAAGTCGAGACTAAGTCAGTTAATATGCCCTTACACGAACTTGTTAAAAGAACACGAACAACGAAAGATTACATTTGGATTAGTTTCATATGCCGGCTATAATAAATTATGTGCATGTGAATGTATGCTAAGTTATCTTATGTAGAGTGTATGTGCGTTTTTAAAATTGAACTAGCGAAATAATATAATTTATATGCATCACACTTATAACAAACTTTATTGTTATAAATTTAGTACATAAATATTCCAATTTGTCGAAATATTTACAATAAATAGCATTATGCATAAATAAAAAATGCAGAAATTGTGTGAAATATATAGATATTTGTACATAAATAAAATTGATTTACAACATTTATACTAGTATGTACTGTAAATTAGTATATCCGAATATATGTAATGTGCATATATTGTGCATTGGTTCGATTTTATTTTAATTGACCATTTTTTTTTTATAGTATCAGGTGTGGGAGGGTGTGGGCAGTATTGTACACGGACATTGCCCGCTAATTTTACAGGGACATGGACAGTCCGGGACGGGACGTCCGGAACATGTCCGCAATAATGTCCCAACACGATATTGTTCGCGGACAATGTCCTACTAATTTTTAACTTTGTCCCTACTATGTCCGGGACATGTACGCTGAGTAAAACCAATCAAATTGCATAATTATACAGACCCCTTGTTTGCGTTTTGTAAAAAATGACAATAATTTACAATGGATGCAACAAATTTTATTGGTTGGTGATAACGTATTGATTCGCCGAATGTCCAGGACAAAAAAAATTTTGCCTGGACATGTCCCGGACGTCCCTTCCCGGACTGTCCCTGTCTGCGTCTGTGTTCCATGACAATACTGGGTGGGGGTAGCTTTATAGTTAAGATAAATCAGCTGATTTCTGGAAGCCCCCTTATTGCTGTTAAGGTTAATAGCATGAATGAAATACTTGATGGTTATAACTCTCTTATCTGAAAAGTTGGTAATAAATATGCAACTACTGCTGATAGCTTTATTTTCTCTTTAAAAAGTGCTTAAATAAATCTATCCTTAGTTGTGTAACAAGAATATTAGAAGCAATTTCATATGGTGGCAGGTCACAGTACCCATAGTTTACAATCCTTCCTTTGGAAGTAATAATGATGCTAGAAGGTAGTATCATATATGTACTTATAGTTATAGTGCTCCTAGGTCCAGTCCAGGTCTGGTCTAGTCTGGGTCCGGTTCAGGATCAGACCAGACTCGGACTTTAAATTTTACTAATTTTAGACTTCAGACCAGACTTAGACTCAACTATGAGTTCAGTCCTAGTCTGGTCCGAAGTCTGCAGACTGGTTTGAGTCCAAATATTAATATATATTTTTTGGTGCTAAACAAGTTTACTTAGTGCATTTTGTTAGAATAAATTAGTAAAATTTTATAAATCATAAGATTTTATAGAATTTTATTAATAAAATTTTATAAAATCTTATAATTCACAAATATTTATTAATTAAGGATAGAGGGTATGTAGATTATTTCTATTAATAAATGAGTGACCAAAAATATTTTTACTGTGAATTTAAAAGTTGCTACATAAAAAGATAATTTTTTACTATATTAATTGTATTTATGTACTAAGTAAAACTTGTTCGTGTAGGTAGCATCCGGGACTGTCTTCGACTGACTAATATATCGGAGGGCTGTACCAGTGATCACAAGTAGGATTGACATGCGAAGCGTTGTACCAGAGGGTTTAAATAGGCAATCCCCTAGTTGGGTTGTAGGTATGGCAACTAGTGTAGAACCTTCAGGCGGACTACTNAAAAAAAAAAAAAAAAAAAAAAAAACTTGTTCGTAATAAAAAATTACACATATCATAAAAATTTTATTAATTTTGAATAAAATTTGATAAAGTTTTTATAGTATCGACTTTTGCGGGGCGGGTCTATTCTGTGGGGGTGATCACAAATTGGCCAATCAAATCACGTGTAAACAATAAGTAAAATAGGTTGCGAAGATAAATACAACTATATCTTAGGTTCTACTGGGCCAATTTTAATGATTCAACCACCGTTAGAATCAGAAAAACCTCTACAATTTTATTTAAAAAATTAATATGGTTACTTAATAAAAATTTTCTTTAATATTAAATATAAAATTTTTAGTAACTAGTTTATTAATAGAAATGATCTACATACCCTCTACCCTTAATTCTAACAAAATTCACTAAGTAAACTTGTTCAGCACCTAATCATGCATCAAACGGCTGTTTTGTTTTTATTTTACTTGTAATTTAGAGATTGGATACACAATTTTGGATTTTTGATCAAAAAAGACAAATTTTAACATCTTATCTCCAAATTTCAAGTAAAATAAAAACAACCCTGCCGATTTAATGTATATTTAGGTGCTGAACAAGTTTACTTAGTGCATTAAGTTAGAAATAATTAGTAAAAATTTGTGAATCTTAAGATTTTATAGAATTTTATTAGTAAAATTCTATAAATTCTTAAAATTCCCAAATTTTATTAATTAATTCTAACAAAATGCACTAAGTAAACTTGTTCAGCACCTAAAAATACATTAAATTGGTATAGTTATTTTTATTTTACTTGCAATTTGGAGAAAAGATGCATAATTTTGGATTTTTGATCAAAAAAGTCAAATTTAAGCATCTTTTCTCCAAATTTCAAGTAAAATAAAAACAACCCTACTAATTTAATATATTTTTAGGTGCTGAACAAGTTTACTTTGTGCATTTTGTTAGAACTAATTAGTAAAATTTTATGAATTATAAGATTTTATAGAATTTTATTAATAAAATTCTATAAAATCTTATGATTCACAAATTTTTACTAATTATTTCTAACAAAATGCACTAAGTAAACTTTTTTAGCACCTAAAAAGATATTAAATCAGCAGGGTTGTTTTTATTTTACTTGAAATTTGGAGAAAAGATGCTTAAATTTGACTTTTTGATCAAAAATTCAAAATTATGCATATTTCTCCAAATTTCAAGTAAAATAACAACCCTGCTGATTTAGTGTATTTTTAGGTGCTGAATAAGTTTACTTAGTGCATTTTGTTAGAATTAATTAATAATTTGTGAATTTTAAGAATTTATAGAATTTTACTAATAAAATTCTATAAAATCTTAAGATTCACAAAATTTTACTAATTATTTCTAACTTAATGCACTAAGTAAACTTGTTTAGCACCTGAAAATACATTAAATCGGCAGGGTTGTTTTTATTTTACTTGAAATTTGGAGATAAGATGTTAAAATTTGTCTTTTTTGATCAAAAATCCAAAATTGTGCATCAAATCTCTAAATTTCAAGTAAAATAAAANTGTCTTTTTTGATCAAAAATCCAAAATTGTGCATCAAATCTCTAAATTTCAAGTAAAATAAAAACAAAATAGCCGTTTTAATACATTTTTAGGTGCTGAACAAGTTTACTTAGTGCATTTTGTTAGAATTAATTAATAAATATTTGCGAATTATGAGATTTTATAAAATTTTATTAATAAAATTCTATAAAATCTTATGATTCATAAAATTTTACTAATTTATTCTAACAAAATACACTAAGTAAATTTGTTCAGCACCAAAAAATGCATATAAATATATTCGGACTTAGACCAGTCTGCAGACTTCAGACCAGACCCAGACCAGACTCAGGCTTGACTAAAAAGTCTAAATATAAAAATCTAAGTCTGGTCCAAAAATCAGACCAGACTCAGACTTGACTAAAGTCTGGTTCGAGTCTGGTCTGTAGGAGCACTATGGATATAATTCAATTAAAACATAAATAGATAGTTTGTTATAAATGAATATGAAGTCTTTCAAATTCGCAAGATTTAATATATTCACTTTAATAAGATATAATTTAGTTTTTTATTGTCCGAAGCATAGCGAGGACACAACTGTTTTGAATACATGTTCATGCAATGTTAGTCAAAAAAAAACAATCATAATCAAGAATTGAAAGTTCTTGTGAATTCGAATACACTTACTGTATTTATATCATTTTATACTTAACATGCCTAAATTTTCACATTAGCAATGTCAACTTAAACAAATAAATAATCTTTTAAAGAAGGCTATTACTAAAGTTTTGGATAATTAATTGACGAACTAATTGAATTAATGCAAGCCATAGAACTGAATTGAACAATTAAATCTAACAAAATTTTTCAAGTTCTTTTGCTTAATTATAATAATTTTTTTGAAAGGTCTTGTTGGAGATATATTAATATAAATAATAGAATTTAACTAATTTTAATATCTGGTTAAAGTTGTAAATTTAACCACCTTTTATTTTTATAAAAGTTTTTTATATAAAAATTATTCTTTAAATATTAGGGTTAAGTAATAGGCATATTTAACAATCTCGCAATAGGTACATAGAAAGTCCGATTTTGGCACATGACTATTGTGTGATTTGACTGTATATGAAAAATGTACCAGGCTATATGTTTAAACATTGGTACAGAAGTTTTTATTCCAATAATAATCCAAGTCTAAATACAAATGAATATACTATACAAAAAAACATATGGGCCACAATTGGAAAAATAATGGAGGCAAATTGAAAATCAATGCCAATATCCTTTGGTCAATCTTCAAGAAATATTATTAATTACCATGATGGATTTAAAGCCATGGAATAGGCAAATTGTGTGGTGCTTTATTTACTGCTATTGTTAAGAGAACATTTACCAAAAAATAGTGCGAGGCTAGAGTTTTTTTGTAACTGCAGTTAAATTGTGTCAAAAGTGAATAATTTCAATAGATGATATTAACGAAATTTGAAAATTATTTCTTGGTTTCTATAACAATTATGAAAAGTAAAATAACATTATATTTTTAGTGTTCCAAATACTAATCAAACTTTAAAAAATTCTAACAAGAACTTTTCGATCAACAGGACATATTATAAGCAACAATTAAGATTGCTAGTAATGAAAATATGTTTTCATTATCTTTTATACCTGGCTGATACTATAGAAACTAATAGTTCTTGCTGATGCACATGGCAGTTCCCAATAGAACGATTATGTGAAATGTTAATTCCACTTGTTCACTCAAAGCTTCATCCTTATAACAACCTAGAAAATCAAATAATTCTTAGTGAGTAATTGTATCATTTAAAATTTATTGATCATATCTATCAACAAGTTTATCCATTACAAAATAAAAGAAATCAATACAATAATAATATGATATATACAAACCTGAAAAATTTTATTATCCAACAGTAAACCATTATCTCAACAAATCGATGGTGAATAAATTTAAAAACAGTATTTAACTTGTTATGAGGCCAATACTATATTACAGGTATATAAAAATTTTAATACTTATAAATTTTTACAATTTAATTTAATTTAATTTAAAATTTATTAATTTTGTTAGAACTTTCCTGAACATGGAAAAAAATATGCTCAAATGCGAAATTGGCATAGCTCTATATGGGAGAAAAAAATAAAAATTTCTTAAGAATAAATTATAGAGTAGTAGTAAGTATTTTTTATAAGTTCCTTTTTAAATAATATACGAATGAAAGTAGACAAGTGGGCAGCATTTAAAAATTGACTTCCTGAGTTTGAAATTCAAAAATTTATGGATACATAGAATATTTCTTTGTTTACCAATTCAATAGCAATACTCATATAATAGCATTTATACAATGGACTCAAGAAGTTAATGAAAATGAATATGGACTTAAATCTTTTAGAAAATTTGGAATTAAGCAGTTTATTGATGTACGAGTAATTGATCGATGTGTGGGATTCTTTGAATGTAACAATATCTTATTTATTATTGACAAAAAAGTAGATGATTCTAATGATAGTTATATAGAATCAAGTAGTGAAGATAATAAGTAATTATACTATATTATTTAAATCAACACAACTCTATAATAAATTGATAGTTCTCAATCTCGTTATTCAATTCAACTCTTTCTGACAATCACTTGGTCCAAATTTTCGACAGAAGAAAAACCAAAAGTTTTTTGTTAGAGAGTTGCCTATATATTATATATAGTAGGATAACACATAAATACAGTTTTTATAAAGATTAACAATTACTCCTAGGACTCCTTTGTATATTCAGCATGCAAACCAGAAGCATTGTCTTACAAGATAACTGGCAGGAGGTGGCGCCTTTGTATGAAAAATTTTGATGGAGATATAAATATATTGTCTTTATCAACAAAGTGTTTTGTGGTAAAACAGTGGTGAACAACAAGAAAATGAGTTCTATCTTTCTATACTTTTCTTTAAATTTGTTCCAAACATCATCCTTTGCCTTTTTGGATTTTTCAAAATTTTTGCCAAAAAGTGTGCATCCTAGCGTACCCCCTCCAAAAGATCAGCAGTGTTTACTCCTTGCTAATTGGGTATGCATCCCCAAACTGGAACTGGTGCTTACACGAGTAAATTTGGTTATCAAATAAACAATGAATAACATGTTATATAGAATCTTGAAGGGTATGTGAAGAATTTCATACCTGGTTATGTGGTTCGAGGTATAGTTTTTCTTTTGTTTGTTTTACATATAACACTTTGGTAGATATGGTCTATGCAGTGAAATATAATTTTTATAGTCTAGTGTAGACTTAATAATACCTTCATAATCTATTTTTTTTCTTTGCTGTTTCTTTGGTTTTCTTTTATTTTGTTTTTTTATTGGATGTAAAATTTTGGATTTAGGGTTAGTTTATTAGGTAATTTTGGTTTGTTTCCCTTTTAATCTTCCCATTTTTTTATTTTTCTTTATAAGAAGCTCAGAGAAGGAGTTTTTGAAGGAGTAGATTATGAAGCATAGTTGGTTTTTAACCATAGCTAACAAACTTTTTTGGCTTATATATAAGTCAATGTGGCAGGTCGCATCTGGGCACAAATTTTGCAGCTGGGTGAAGTCAAATTCCTATTGATTTTTATGTTAGCATGTATTAAGAAAGAAATTTTTTAATAAATAAATCTACTAGAGTTTAGCAAGACTGCCAAAGTCCTAAAAAAAAAAAAAATAAATAAAATAAATTGATATTCTATTATTAAGAAATGTAAATGCCTAGTCATGATAATCAAATTAATAGAAATGGATAATTTTAAAATAATTTATGCAAGTACAAGTATTGTAATATGTAGTGAAAAGTAACTCAGAGCAAAACTATTCTGGGAATATATCACACAATATAATATTAATACCCAATACTATTGATAATAAAAATCTCACTTCACCTGAATTAGATGCTTTCAAAAGGTATAGAATAATTTGATTTATGTTCAATTTTACTACAGCAGTCACGAGGTCAGAAATTAAATATTCTGCTTAAATTCTTTTTTTTTTTATTCTCTATTTCATCTAATTCTATTTACTAATACTCAGTATTTCTTTATTTGTATGCTTCCTAGCTGCGCTAAGTATTCAATATTTGGTCTCAATTGTGAACTTGGTTCATTATACAGTATCATGTGATCACAAGCATAATTTAGTGTGGGTTATGCAAGTTAATTTAACTTAGTCAATCATGCATTCGATCAATTTAACAATTTTATTATAAAAAGTGTTTGTTAACAAATTAATATACTCTTTTTCTTAGAGGTTGAGATCAGTCAAATTTTTTGTGATCGGTAATTGATCGAACATGTGCAAGATAAATCGATCCATGATCGATTATGTGCTTTGATTGGTCAAAACTACTTGATCGGTCAAAATCACTTAATCAGTCAAAATCATTTGATCAATCATAATTGATCATGTATTTTGATTGGTCAATACACTTAATCGGTCAAATTGTTAGATCGATCATAATTTATGACCGATCATATATTAAACCCGTATCTAATTTATTATAGAGATGGAGAATATAAGCAGTCACGTGTGCCATCATGTGGAGTAGGACTTAAAACATTAACTGGCTTACAAAATTTATTGGATATATTAAAAGAAGTAAGATTATATTATTTATTATATATTAATAACAATGTATTTATATAAATGATTATACCGTATTTTACCATGCAAGGTACCTGGGTACGATTTAATTTTATGTGGTAAAAAATTTGATTTGTACCCCCGGGTACCTTGTATGGTGTAGAGTACATTATGTGGGGGGTCTTTTGTAAGGGGGGTATGAATCAATACATAGGTACCAGTACCGTACGGTAAAAGATATCGTACTGGTATTGATTTTTTTTCAATATTTTTTTTCAATATTTTTTTTCGACTTATTGTATGTACGCTTCGTAATATGATTTAATTCTGTTAAAAAAAATAAAAAAAGAAAATGTTTGTGAAAAAGATTTTTATGATCCTACCGGTACCAGTAGTTTATAATATTTACATCTTACCGGCATGTCTTGCAAAAAAATTTTTTTTTCGCAAAAAATTACAATTTTTTTTTTTTTTTTTCAAGAAATTTTTGCAATTTTTTTTTTTTTTTACACCTATAAAATATCTATTAAGTTGTTTGTTTACTGGT
Source organism: Gigaspora rosea (assembly GCA_003550325.1). Classification (NCBI taxonomy): domain Eukaryota; kingdom Fungi; phylum Glomeromycota; class Glomeromycetes; order Diversisporales; family Gigasporaceae; genus Gigaspora; species Gigaspora rosea. Next base: position 151,496 of record QKWP01000084.1, on the reverse strand, counting down.
AAGTCGCGTTTTTTTTTTGAAATAAACTTTTACCTTTCTGCAATCTTAACAATGGTACTCTTAGAAATATTCTTACAACCAATCTTCAACAAAAACGGGTACGACATTGGACAGCCCGGGAAAAACTTTTTATTCTTTCTTACCTCGACAATGTACCAGGTGCTACTATACATGGAACAGCTAACAAATTTCAAATTGAAACCAAACAAATTTGGGATTGGAGAAATAAGCGAGAACAGCTACTATCAGCTCAACCACATGTTAAACGTCTTAATACTGGTGCTAAACCACGTTATCCTAATCTTAAAGAAGAACTCGCTAAATGGGTTCAAGCTTTGTGAGCTAAATTAAATCCAGTCAGTCATCATATGATACAAACAAAAGCAGCAACATTAGCAAAATCTACACAATATATTTCTCAATATCCTGATATCAATAAGTTTAAGTAGAGTACTAAATGGCTCGAAGGTTTTTTACGGCGCTATAATTTTAGTAACGGTCGTAAAACAACTATTGCACAAAAATTACCAGAAGAATTAGAAGCACAACGACAAGAATTTTTAAATTTTGTCCAATATCATCGTATTCAACATGATTACCCGTTATCATTAATGGGTAATATGGATGAAACCCCTCTTGCTTTTGATATGCCGAGTAGTATAACTGTTGATAATAAAGGAAACAAAACTATTAGTATTTGAACTTGTGGTTATGAGAAATCTTGTTTTACTGTTGTGCTCGCATGTATGGCGAATGGTGTAAAATTAACACCGATGATCATTTTTAAACTAAAAAACATTCCGCGTCTTCATTTTCCACAAGGTGTGATCATTAGAGCTAATGAAAAGGGATGGATGAATGAAATAGAAATGAATTATTGGGTAGAAACCGTTTGGAACAATCGTACACCATGCTCTAGAAATCCACGATCATTATTAGTAATGGATTCATTTAAGGGTCATTTAGTTTCTTCTGTTAAAGATAATCTTTCTGAAAAGAACACCAATATCGCAATTATTCCTGGAGGGTTGACATCAAAAATTCAACCACTCAATGTATCGATTAATAAATCATTCAAGGCAAAGGGGCATTTTTTTTTATTTTTATTTTTTTTATTTTTTTTTAAATATAAAATAATATTTCTTTTATCAATAGATCAGGTCTACGTACAATGAATAGATGGCACAAGAAGTAAAAGAATTAACTGCAGCTGGTCGAATTAAACGTCCTCCCTATAATCTTATTGCAGAATGGGTTAAGCACGCATGGAATGACATCGATATTCAACTAATTAAACACTCCTTTAAGTGTTGTGGTATCTTAATTGCAACAGACAGATCAGAGGACCATTTACTTTTTGACTACGATCAAGTTGAAAATAATGAAATTAATGAACACGATCAAGTTGAAGATAATTAACACAATCAAGTTGAAGATAATGATGATATTTTTTGCGATGGTAAAAATTTGATTTCACAAATTAAATTTAATATTTTTGTTTAACGAACTCTTCCATTCTTACAAGATTCTTTGTCTCATCAATACCTCCCACCTCAACAACGACTTCCGTTACAAGATCTCCCACATCAGCAACAAAATCCTTTATCTCAACAGCTATTTCAACTTTCACAAGTTTTTCTGCCCAACCAGTACCAACAAAACCGTTTACCTCAACAAAACCATTTACCTCAACAAGACCTTTTACCTCAACAATATTTTTTGCCCGAGCAAAGCTTTTGATCTCAATTAGATTTTTTGCCACAAGGTTTTTTAGCCCGACAAAATTTTTTGGCTCAGGAAGAGGAAATCGAATCTTATTATCAGGATGAGGTGAAAAATTATGTAAATCAGTGGTGGGAATAACTGTAATCGCACAAATTTTTGAAGTTTAAATAAACTTACCATCTGATATTCTGCTTGTTAAACCTTGAATCGAAATCACATATATTACATGTCTAATAACAATTGTGATGGATTAAAATGAAAACGGATTAAAATGAAATCAGACTAAATTAAATCTGATCGATTAAAATGAGATATGCATAGTATAAAAAATTGACTAGTAAAGAGAGCCATATGCGCATTTTTTTTTTTTAAAAAAAAAAAATTGACTGGCCACCAAAAAAATATAAATTTTTAGGGCACATTTTTAGGGGTTATGGGTTAAGGCTAGAGATTAGTTTTAAAGTAGTTTATATTAAACAAGTATACCGGTAAGTGGGTTTTGAGGGTTAAATAGAAACCCATCTAATAAAAGCGAGTGAAACACGCAAAAATTAAATAACATTCATCACTTGAGTTAAAAATAGCAACGTTATAAGTGGTTATTGATTCGTACCTGGGTACCTTACAAAATACCATAACAATGACCTTGAAATGTACCCAGTACAAATCAAGGGGGTACCGATCAAAGGGGGTACCTTCCATGGTAAAATACGGTACCCATATTTTAGTTTAAAAATCATGTGCAATTAAAGAGCCAAAATGTCTTTGGATTAACTCAAAACACATTCATAAATGAATATATATTGGTATTTGATGAATTTAGTTCTAAAAGAAATTTGCAGTATGGAAAATGTGCAAATTGCAACCGATATAATACATTTAAAGCTTGGTGTCAAAAATGTGATCCTGTAAAAACAATACAAGGATGGACAAGTGGAAATAAAGATGTCGACAATTGCATTAAAGAATTTCAACTAAGTTATGAAGATATAGTCGAATGGGTTCCTTTTAATAGATTAGATAAGATTCAAAAGATAGGTGATAGATTTTTAGCGACCTGGATAGATGGTGTATGGTATACAAATTCTATTAGAAATGGTGAATATAAGCTATCACATGCATCATCATATAGAGTAGGACTTAAAACATTAACTAGCTCACAAAATTTATCGGATATATTAAAAGATAAGATTATATTATTTATTATATCTGTAGTTTATTTAATTAACAGTGTATTTACATAATTAATTATACTCATATTTTTTAAGTTTAAAAATCAAGCACAATTAGAGGGCCAAAATGTCTATGAATTAACTCAAAACACAACCACAAATGAATATATGTTGGTATTTGATAAATTTAGTTCTAAAAGAATTGCATGGAAAGAAAAATATGCATGTTGCAACCAATATAACACATATTTAAATTGGTGTCAAACATGCGATTTTCAGAAATAACACATGTATGGACAAGTGGAAATAAGGATGTCAACGATTGCATTAAAGAATTTCAGCTTAATGGTACAAGCTATGAAAATATAATCGAATGGATTCCTTTTAATAGGTTAAATAATATTCAAAAGTTTGATGAAGGATTTTTGGCAACCTAGTTAGATAGTGTATGATATTCGAAATATACATTTGGTGAATATATGAAATTACGAACTCCATCATGCATAGTGAAACTTAAAACAATAAATAGTTCACAAAATTTGTCTGATACATTAGAAGAAGTAAGTTATAATATTTATTATGTGTGCAATTTTTAATTATAACGTACAATATTTACTTAAATAAATTCTACTTCAGTATATTTTGTTAGTTTAAAAATTATATGCAGTTAGAAGGTAAAAATGTCTATGAGTTAACTCAAAACACATCTACAAATGCATATATAATAATATTTGATGATTTTGGTTCAAAAAAAAACAAAGATAATGGAGAATGTACAGATTGCTACCAATATAACACATCACCAGCTTGGTGTCAAGCATGTGACCCTTAGAAAATAATACAAGGATGGAAAAGTGGAAATATATATATAGATGATTGTATTAAAGAATTTCAGCTTAATGCAATAAAATATAAAGATATAATCGAATGGATTCCTTTTAATAGATTAGACAATATTTGAAATAATAGTGATAGATATTTAGAACCTGATAAGATAGTATATGATATGTAGACAATAAATATACACAGTCACGTATTCACGCATAGCATCATATGTAGAGGAGCTTAAAACATTAACTAATTCACCAAATTTATTAGATACGTTAAAAGAAGAAAAATTATATTATTTATTCTATATAGTTTATTTAATTAATAATATATTTACATAAAATATTTTATTTATATCTGTAAGTTTAAAAATTATGTGCAATTAAAGAGTAAAATTGTTTATGGACTAACTAAAAATACAATCACAAATGAATATATATTGGTATTTAATGAATTTGGTTCAAAAAGATCTGGGAAATGTGCAAATTGCAACCGATATAACACATCGCCGGCTTGGTATAAGACGCGATTCTTAGAAAATAATACAAGGATGGACAAGTGGAAATAAGAATGTCGACAATTGTATTAAAGAATTTCAACTTAATGGTACAAGAGTAGTACAAGCTATGAAGATATAGTCGAATAGATTCCTTTTAATAGATTAAATATTATTCAAAAGTTTGATAATGGATTTTTGGCAACTTGGTTAGATGGTGTACGAGATGCAAAATATATTAGATATGGTGAATATATGCAGTTACATACTCCATTATGCACAGTGAAACTTAAAACATTAAATAATTCACAAAATTTGTCAGATGCATTAAAAGAAGTAAGGTTATAATATTTATTATGTGTGTAGTTTATTTAATTAATAACGTATTTATATAAATAAATTCTACTTCGGTATATTTTTGTTAGGTTAAAAATTATATGCAGTTAGAGGGTAAAAATGTCTATGAATTAACTCAAAACACATCCACAAATAAATATTTGCCTTTAATAGAAATGCGCAGAATGAACAAAGCGCAAATTGCAATCGATATAACACATCGCCAGCTTGGTGCCAAACATGTAGCTCTCAGAAAACAACACAAGGATGGACAAGTGGAAATAAGGATGTTGACGATTGCATTAAAAAATTTCAATTTAATGCCACAACCTATGAAGATATAATTGAATGGATTCCTTTTGATAGGTTGGATAATATTCAAGAAATTGCAAAGAAGAATTCAGATGCGTATTTTTAGCAACCTGGTTAGATGGAAAAAGAAAAGCTATTTATAATGAAGAAAAATATATANAAAGAAAAGCTATTTATAATGAAGAAAAATATATACAGTCACGTACGGAACCAATTATAATTCCACTTAAAACTCTACCCAATTCTCAAACAAGTTCCACTGAATTTTTACAGGAAGTAGGTTAATTAATTTTTGATTAATTTTGTATACCTAATAATATAAAGTATTTACACGAATTAGTTTATTTTAATAAGTTTAAAAATCACATGAAATGTAGATTGACAAGTAGTAGACTTGGAGTATATGGACTAACTCAAAATATTGCTACAAATCAATATTTAATAGCATTTCAATATGTAAATAGTGGTAATCCTCGTCAATATTTGAAGATAAACTTTAAAATCTTATATAGAAAGATAAATTATTACGACTAACAGACATATCAAAAGACTTAATTCAAATCCATGAAGTAGGATATATTCATTGTGATTTTCATTGGTAATATTCTGCAATATAAAGAGGATTTATGGCTTGAAAAAATAATAAAGTCATATATCGCAGATCTGGAATTGTCATGAAATAATAAAGAATCTACATTGAAAAAGGTGTTTATGGAGTTATGCCTTATATTCCTCCTGAAATTTTGTTAGGCCGAAAATATACACAAGCAACTGACATTTATAGTTTTGGAGTTGTTATGGCAGAAATAACCACAGGAATTCCACCATTTGATTTATTTGATAATGATTTAGCACTAAAAATTTGTAGTGAACTAAGATTAAAGTTTGCACCAGGAACACCCGATTGTTATATTAAATTAGTGAAATTATACATGAATTCAGATCCACAAAAACGGTCTACAGCTAAAGTGCTTTTTGATGAATTTTCCAAATAGTATAATTTTATGAATGAACAAGATATGGATGATTACGTTATATTATATATTGTAAATTGATGTTTGAATTGATAATTTATATGCAGAAATAAATTTATTGTCACCAAGCAAATTTGCCTTGTATTTGTCTAATTCTTTAAGTATTAGGCATTATTATATATTCTCCACTGAAAACTTAATTCGCAGAAAATTAATTTTAGACAAGGTTATTTTGCAGTCGATTAATTCACAGACAAGCCTGTTTTATAAAAAGTTATTTCACCAACAGAGTAATTACGCCAGCAAATTAATTTTAGCATTGTCTTTAGAGTTAAGTTTAGGTTTAAAGTTGGTGCAATTTATAAAAAAATTGTCAGCAAACTATATTGAATAAGATGTACTTATAGAATGATATTGTAATTGGTTATGCAAATGATTGATCATTAGGATCATTATAATTGATCAAAAAATTACTAATCGTACTACATTGATCGATTGAAATCGATCATATCAAGTTCGAATCTCTAATTGTAATCAATTAAACTTTATGATCGATTATAGCCTTTGATCGATTATAATTGATCAAAAGGCTATAATTAATCATTGAGTTTGATCGATCATGATTGAACAAAAAATTTCGTGATCGATCATGACCGATTTGACCAAGCAATCAGTCATACCATGTTTGATTTCAACCTCTACTTTCTCTATTTTTTACTAATAAATGAAACTAAAATTACAACAAACAACTCAAAAAATGAAATATGATAACAGTATTTTAAAAGAAATACTTAATAACACAACTACTATAATCTTTTCATAGATTAGAGCTTGTGGCGAGTTATTTTTATTTCAAATGAATATATTAGATCTTAATATGCATTTTCGATATTTCAGTATTAGAGAACTTTTCTAATATATCTTTCTATATACTCAATACATATACTATATAGTCACAGAGTTAATCGATACTATGTGAATTGTTCCAAATATCTGGTTCAGGGCCAGATAGACATTCAAGTTGACAGTAGGTCAACAGATCGAAAAGACGGCTAAGCAGTGATGCTATGATCACATGAGTAATTCCAGTTCTAACAAGAGAATCCAGTATATGCAAGAAGGAAAATAAGTAGAAATTTAATGAAATTACCAATTCCAGGTTTAGGCGTGAATACTAATATTACCAGATTTAGCAGGAACATATGACAACAACATGCAGATATAAAATGGAAGGGCAGCACAGCAGCATCCTTTCAAGAGGCAAAGCAATTTCGCAAAAGTTGACGAAGAAGCATCAAAAATTTATTAAGAAGATTAGTTTATTGTAAAGCATTTCTATTTAGCAACGTTATTTACTCTACAAGCACATAGATAGCTTTTATAAATTCAACCACTTGTCGAATACAAGCATTTATCAAGCCTCAGTTTATCACTATCACATAGAAGCGACTTTACAGGCACTTTGTTACTATGTTTACCGATTTTGATTTTTGATGGATATTGAATTTCTTCTGGTCTTTTCCCTCAATATCAACTTTGTTCAGTAGATAGTAGAAAATGTCAGGCAAAGTTGAATAAATTTCAGATATCATCAAACTAATCCTCCGGGTTATCCATTATTATACCTTTATCAAGTGTATCCTTTTATTTTCCTTTTTCTGTTTATCTCTAGCATTTTGACAGTCATTTGTCCTTTTTCTTAGGGTTTTTGTTTATCATTTTTGGTTCTTTTCTTCTCACTTTTCATTTTCTAGACCACTCTTTAGCAAGGAGTTAACGTGCTTTGTTTTTTCTTTCTTATCGGTGTTCACATGACTACTCATTTCATTTGAAAAGTGCAACATAATCCAAAAACTTCAGTTACTATTGGTTCTCCTTTCAGACTGTATAATATATGAAGCGTTGGGAATTGTGTATTATCAAGGACCTCAGGGAATCTTCCATTTATCCTTTTAGGAATTTATTATATTGTTCTAAAGCTAAAATTCCTTTTTTAGATATTTGTGAATTTAAACTGGAGTCTTAAGCTCCTACTGAGAGTCTTTACCTTTCTCTGGGAGCTATTTACTCCCACTGAGATTCTTTAACTCCCTTAGGGAATCAAGAGTTCCACTACAGCATAATGATTATTCCTATACTATACCCAAAATAGAAAATTAATAGAAAAATACTAATAATAATGACAATAAAACAATAATATAAAAAAAAAAATTATGTCATGATAGCAGTACAAGTTGGCAAGGCTAGGCTATCGGAATTATACCACATCAAATATTCATTAATCTTGCATTAATGTCCTTTCCAAATAGTATAATTTATTCGATTGATAGGCTGTGCGTAAGGGAAACTTAATCTATACCCTGGGGTATAGGGTCTTATCCTGTGTCTGTCATATGACTATGTTTATAAAAATTGAATAAACTGATCAATATATAATCGCATGTTTTATCTGTCATTGTTTTCGTGGTGCCTTTGTTGCTTTCATTATCATTGTGCGGTGCTTTTTTTGTCACTTTTGCAGTGCTTTTGTCGCTCTTTTGTAGTGCTTTTTTATCGTTTGGTGTTTTTGGTCATCGTTTGGTGGTGCCTTTGGTTATCATTTGGTGCCTTTGGTCTCATTTGATGCCTTTAGTCGTCATTTGGTAGTGCTTTTGGTCATGCTTTTGGTCATACTTATGTTGTAGTTTGGTGGTATTTTTGGTTGTAGTTTGGTGGTGCTTTTGGTCATTGTTTGGTGGTGCTTTTGGTCATCATTTGTTGGTGCTTTTGGTTGTTGTTTGCTGGTGCTTAGATCATCATTCGATGGTGTTTTTGATTATCATTTGGCGGTGCCTTCGTCCGTTATTTAGTAGTGCTTTACGTTGTTTGATGGTGCTTTTGGTTGTAGATTGGTGGTGCTTTGATAGACATTTGTTGGTGGGTTTGGTTGTTATTTTTGGTGGTACTTTCGTTGTTGCTTAATATTTTTGATTGTTATTTGCTAGTGCTTTTGGTCGTTTGTCTTGCTATGCTTTTTGTTGTTGATTTTGATTTTTTTATCTTTATTTATTTTTTTTTAATAATTAATTATCTTTAATACATATTAAAAAAAAAATCTTAGAATTTTTTTAAAATTTGGACCAATCATATTTGGGCAGTACAGGATAAAAACTTATACCCCCGGGCATAGGATAAAAGGCTCTATCCCAGGTACAGGATAAGGATGCTCGTGCGTAAAAACTGGTTTCTAGAGATCGATCACGAGATTTGGCAAGATCATCGTAATCACATGTTTCTGTCTAAATCACTTACATTACGGAAAGTCTACGGACACATATCAGTCACGTGGCCTTTTTGCTTACAGACACATACTGCTTATGTGATACTATCTTACGGGCACGTACCAAAATAAATAACTTTTAAATTAAAGTGATCTAGTAGGGCTTTTGTACTAAGTTAACCTTCTTGATCATACTAATTAAACTTGTTCTCCTGGTCTTTCTGGTCCTAATAGTAGCGAGATCATTAAAATCGTCCAATAGAACCAGAGATATGGCCTTTCGAATTATAAAATGACACATAAACTTTGGGAGATTATATCTTCAGCTAATCTATGCTGGTTTTAATAACTTCACCACAATTAGAACTGGAAAGATTAAGGTCAAGTTTTCTTATAACGATAAAGGCGATTGACTTAGTACAAAAACCTGTCATATCACTTTTTTAATTTAAAAAAGAAAAAAAATAAGGTGATCCAGAAAGCCTCGTTCTAAGTTAGTCTTTCTATTACTCTAAGTAAACTTGTTCCTCTTATAATTTGGTTCTAATGGTAGTTGGATTATTGAAATCTGTTCAATAGAACCGGAGATATAACCTCTTAAATTTGTCAACGCTTTCATATAATCTTAGAAAATTCGAAAGACCATATCTCCGTTTCTACTAGACAGATTTAATAATCTCACCGCCATTATGATTAGAATGACCAGGAGAACAAGTTTTATTAGTGTGATAAAGGAGGTTAACTTAGTACAAAAGCCCTGCGGATCACTTTAATTTAAAAAGTTATTTATTATGATCGGTACATGCCCGTAAGCAAAAAGTCACGTGATCGGTACGTGTCCGTAGACTTTCCGCTTACATTACTCATGAAGGATCACGTGCAGATTAAACGAGTCATTAAGATCAAATCAGATTATGCGCGAGCGGACAGTATACCCATGATGAATAAATACATTTACAAATTTAAATCATAGAAATCGAACCAAATAATGCATTACCTTAAAATCAGTGTAGCGGAACTTGTCACATAATGAATACACAGATGTGACGAATTTCTTGCAAATCGTTAGAGGTTGAACCAAAAGAATGGACTGACATTAAGTCAATGCGGCGAAACTAGTGAAATAATGAATAGAAACAATCGATTACTTGCAGATTTAAATAAGTTATTAGAAATCACATCTAATGATGTATTTGCAGTCAGGTGCCAAGAAGTAGCTTATCTGACATTAAATAAATATGGAAAATCACAGATCGGAATAAGTCGTTAGGAGCTAAACCTGAGGCTGCATCTGTACTCAGTTGTCATAGACCTATCCATGATGTGTAAAAAAAAAAAAAAAGAATCAATGAAATCGAACCCAATAATCCAGGGGCATTGGGAACTCATGAAATAACTTTTGCATTATGAGCAAATACAAGGAGTCATTGCAAATCTAAATAAGTTAGAAGATGTATGAGCATTGGTTCATACATGGAACAATTCGTTATTTATTTATGACCTGGGAGTCTTACTCCCTCGCGTCTGACATTTCTATTATTAAATAATTACATATTGCATAATTATATTGCATTACTATTTACTTACATACTCATGTGCACAATGCTTACAAGTGCCTTACATCTCTCTACTAATTGCAACCCGCATTAATTTATTGAACTCCATCATTATGGTAATCGTTAGTCACGGTACCCAACCTTATTAGTATCAACCATTATCGATCGCCCAATACAGACTCAATGGACCTCCAATCTGAACCCTCCTTCAATCCTTAGCATGTCGATGTCAATTTGCATGCTCCTTACTCCAAATACTATACGACGAGTATCTTATTACTTGACGAACAGGCATAGAAATCAGTCACAAATTTAAAGAAATCATTATAAATCGAACAGGAAGACACACAGACATTAACGAATATAAAGAGCCACTTGCAGAAGTAACTAGATTACAGAATTAATCTAAAGCTGCCAATGACTTATCACAAGATGAAGAAATATAGGGAATCACTTGCACATTTAAATAACCATCGGAAATTAAACGAAATTATGCAGTGTATTAAGCCAATGCGGTGCGGCTTATTGAATGATGAATAAACACGAAGGATAAATCTACAGATTTAAACAAATAACGAGAAATTAAGTTCAGACATTGCATAGATGCGGAGACCTACCTAGTGATGTGCCGCGTATAGTACAGTACGCAAAAAATGCTTTAGAATATTCTAAAACAAATCGTAAAACTATTCATAATTAAATTTTCCCTTATGAAACTGCCTTTATTTTCTAAGCAAATTTATTCCTCGCAAAATTTTGCATGTAGATAGTTTATATATCATATGCGTACTATACATATTTCACATACCATACACACTATACAACTATACGTACTGTACGTATTGTACGCTAAAAAAAAAATAAAAAAAAATTAAAAATAAAAAAATTCAGACATCATATCACTAGACCTACCGCATGAAAGATTCACTTGACGGATTAAATAAATCACTAGTTATTTAGACCAAATAAGGCATGGGCATCAGAAACTTATAGAACAACCTATCACAAAATAAATATATACGGAAAATCGCTTTGGATTAAATAATTCCTTAGTAATCAAACCAAATGTCGCATGGGCGTTAACCAAGCGTGGTGCATATCACATCGGAAGAAATCAAATCAATAACCAAAAAAAAATAAAAAAAATACACATAGTGCATAAATGCTAAATTCAATGTGATGAACTTGGAACAACTCTGTGAAGAACTAATTGCATACGGAAGTAAGTTACTAGAAATCAGACCGACAGATACATGACATTAAAAAAAAAATTTGCGGGGCAACTTACCATAGAGGAATAAATACAAAGAACTGCATACAGATTTAAATGTACCATTTGAAATTAAGCCCAATGATGTACGGACATTAAGTCAATGTGGTTCAACCTTCCTCAATGATAAATAAATACGAACCACTTGCAAATAAAAAAAAAAAAAAAAAAAGAAAATCGCACTGATCCAGTCCAAATTAATTAGCGAAGTCATTACAGAATAGCTCAAGTAAATCTTTAGGCCATACTTTAACCTGAAGGTATTCAAAGCGACGTAAGATCCAGAAGCATGCTAATGCATATAGTGGAAAAAGAGCGATGGTATTACGTCTATACACGACCTACAAGAGATAGAAATTATCTGAGACACATAAATCATTCAACGGCCTTTGACTAAGCAAATTTTCACCCAACTCCTAACAAGATAATAATAAAAAAAAAAACAAAAACAACAAATTCCAGCACGATTCTTAACATTCAATAAAATGAGTAACGATACCTTCGCAACAATACAATACGATTACCAGAATTAAAAATAAAAATAATAATAATAATAAACCAACAGACATCCAACTCAATAATAAACTCAAAAAAAAAAAGGACATGGCATACTATCCATCAAGCCCAATGGCAACGCGGCCATAAAGCATTGGTCAATCAACGTATTCGAAGTGCCTATCGAACACCATACATTTAAGAAAGGCACTTTATTGAGGTTACAGGAGATTATTTAGCCTTAAAGTTTTAAAAAAATAAGCCCTACTTATAAATGAATTAAATCAGCCCATATGAGCTAATAAGTAGTGGCTTGGTGCACTAGCGCAAAAGCATGGTGTGGGAAAAATGCCATGTGAGTCTAGGGATGTTAAGTAGTCTGACTACTCTAGTTTTACAGCACAATTTATATGTAACCAACCTAGTCAAACTAGCTCTGTTACATATAATTGTACTGTAAAAACTAAAGTAGTCAGACTACTTAACATCCCTATCATGTGAGAAGGTATCTTATATAAACGAAAAAAAATAGTGATTGGGTTAGTAGTACGGATTGGGATCGGGTTAGTCAACTTAAAAATTTTTATGTTGACTAATTAGCCGACTAAACCGATTCCAATCTTTAGCAGAGCGAAAGGTAATAATGGTAACGATGAAAATGCTTCTATACCCAATTATACTTGATACAATATCGTGAATCAGATTTCACATCTAATGCATTATTTATTGTAAGATTGAGGTTAATGCCATAGTAGCTATGAAATTATATATCAACATCATTTCGTTTCTGATAAAATATATTATTATAGAACATAAAGTCTGATAGAATATAAGTAATTTTAGTAAGTAAGACCTTTAAAAAACTTGACTCGCACCTTCAATATTTTTTTTTTTTTTAAAAAAAAAATTGGCTCGCTTATATGCACATATGTTTAAATTGATATCAGTTTTAATAATAATAAGCATATACACATACTTATCTATATTGCTAAAGTTCTAAATGTCTGTCCGCTTAAAGCAATCTGATTGGTCAAATTTGGGTACCGTGATCAGGATCGTCATCAGGTGATCTATGCATAGGGATTAATTACCCATTGCACAGTAACCATATATATATTATTAAAATTCTGTCAATTTCGGTACTTACCAATCATATACGTAACCAAGTTCAGAAGTGATAAACATATTGTATTCGTGCTCATTTCAACAAAGTTCATTTAACCTAGATAGACAAGAATTGTTAATTAAACTATTAATAAAAAATAACATGTATATAAATTGTAGGTAATATAAAAGATTTATATATTCTAACACGTATATATAAAACAAGTGCTAAAGTTTGATCAAAAACACAACCAATGACGCGTACAATTCAATTTCAGTTGTCGTGATCCGGTTCATTATTCATGAGTGCTGACTTATATTATTAAAAAAATAATATGTATTTGTTATAAAGATAAGTTTTCGAACTTTCGATTTTACCCCTTATTATTTACCAGATTAGGCTCTATAATATCATATACGATACGTAATCACAATCAATAATATCACAAAATTTTTCACGAGTTGAATCTAATAAATAATAAATAAGCTTGAAAACACCTGAAGTCACATTATTCTATACATTTCAGGTTCATTTCGGATTTTTATCTGTGCACTTTTTTTTATTTATTTTATTTCTAAATAAATGCCTTCATACTACAGTACATATAATATCATTTATCTTTTAATACCGTCGTTATTATTCTTACATATGGGATCTTTGCTAAAAGAAAAAGATCTCCTTTTGGGACTATAATAGCCCTGAAAGCAAGAATTCCAATATAGTATGATGATCATGTGATTTACGATATCTACATTATAATCCGAAAGTTGCTAAAAATATTTAAAAAAAATTGGTATACTAAAATAGATAACTAAGGGTTGAAAACATTTAATCGCATAAAATTTTGCTTCTGCTTAGGTAGAATAATGTTAATGTTAGGGTTTGAATGGTGTTTTTGTTTGATTTTTGTTACATGACTTAAATTTTGATTTGACCAGATAGTGAAAATTTTTCAGGGGTGATGCTATGATGTTTGAATGACGTTGATCTTTTCGGAATGGTATTAAAACCGCCGGATAATTTTTTTTAGGCAATTACAAATAAACTACATCACTATGTCACTATGAATAATAATATACATCATCTATAATATTAAAATTTTATTCATCTTTCACTTTTAACCAATTTTGTTGGCTAATTTTAGATCATGTAATCTCTGTTTGATCTTATTAAACTCCTTGGATTAGTGCCAATCGTTCACATTTTGAACTCCTAAAAAAGAAAGATCAATTATGATGCCAAGAAAAGTTTCTTACAAGATTTTAATTTAATCTATTACTTGCCAATTAATTTAAAAGATAAACTTGAAAGTCAACAACCTCATTTTCACTTTGTAGCACTCAAATTATTTTTATACATTTTAAGTTTATATAGTACATTTAATTTTATTATTTCAATCTTCACCTCTAATTATTCTAATTAAAAAAGGTGACATATTACCTTTTCTTATTAATTTTATTTTTTATTCCAATTAACTATTTATCAATATCGTCGTTGATAATTTTACAATCATTTTGCCATGTGTTTATGACATATCAAATTACTATGGAGATGAAACAATTTGGCCCATGTATTTAAGTAATATCTTAGATAAGCATATTATCGTTAAGTTAAAATTATTTAGCTGCACAAAATTTTCTTTATACTGCTAGTTTAAGCTAAATGGTATTAAACCCAAGTGGGTTAAACTGTTAGGCGCATTAAACGATTAATTGTTAAAAAAAAAAAAAAAAAACTTTTTTTCTAGGCGGTTTCAATTTTTGATTGTAAAAAATATATAATTAAAATTAAATAAAAACTTTTAATAAAATAATCTAAAAAAAAATAGAATAAAGAAATTAATTTAAGCACGGACATTTGGACGTGCCTAACTACTAGTTTTTTAATAAAACTTTGTAACTTCGATATTTATATATTTTTATATAAATATAATAGTAAAGCGAAGGATAAGATAAATATATATAATTTAGAATATAGAGTAAGATAAAACTTTTTGATTTTTTTTTATTACGGTATTTACACTCTATTACGGCACTTGCAACCTATTACATCACTTACAACTATTATGGCACTTACAACTATTACGGCATTTTACAGCAATACGGCACATTACAACTTTGGGCATTAGTTGTAATTAAGGTTGCAACCCAGGTTGTAATCCATAATGCCGTAATTATTACTTACGGCCAGCAAGCTTAATTACCTCAATGCTTGGGGATGGTCACCAGCAATATATTCGAACCCGTCTCTCGACGGTTATGCAAGCATATTCTGTCATTCAAACTTTGGAACTATACGGGCGTATTTGATTCGATTGATGTGCCAATGTAATAATACAGAGATCATTTTCACCAATGAGTCCAATCCGCCCACATGCCGATCGTCATCAGAATGAATCAAGTGGCTACACACTTTAAGCACTATTGATATACAGTTTGACCTCTCTATAGTCACGCCCTATATAGTCACACCCTATATAGTCACACCTCTATATAAGCACCCAATATTGTGCAACGGACTTCAAATATAGTAAAAAAACCTCATTATAGTCACATATCACTTATAATCACTATCACCAAAAAATTTTGATTTTTTTATCTATTTTATTAATAATAAACCTCACCAATTTTGGCGAAATATGGATTATAAAATCCGATTGGCCAATATTTATATTATATTTATTTAAAATATTCTATTAAAAATTCTTAAAAGTTTGACAGCAAATAACTTTTGATCCAGCAGTCCGATTTGGGTGAAACAACTACCAAATGATCGTCTCAATGTGACCATTCTAATGAGCCCAAGATCGTTAAAATCGAATCACATGTTCCAGAGATCGTTAAGGATTTGTTTCACTTTACATGTTTAAGAATTGATTAAATTTAAATATCTAAGTGAAAAATCCTTAAAGATCTAGCATTTTGTAATTAGATTTGGTTGATTTGGACTCTTTAGAATCATCTCATTGATTAAACACTCTTGTAGTTGTTTTATCCAAATTGGGTCACTGGTTCAATAGTTATTTACTATCAAACATTTTAAATTTTTTAATAATTTTAACTATATTACTTATTGGCCTTTGGTCACATGACTATAACAAGTATTTTATTTATAGTCACACCTCTATACAATCACCAAAATAGGGCGTGACAGACTTGGTGATTATAGAGAGGTCAGACTTGTACTAGCAACTATGCTACCAATGTGAAAGCAAATCAAACTGCGCACAGGTCGCCTGACCAAAATAACAGAATTCTACTGTTCTAATCATTTGGAATTCACATAAAATTCCGCCATTTTGTGAAGCTTAAACGTCTTTTATGGCCGGCCTGCTTTATGCAGTTGGGAAACCACCGGTCAAGATCATGTGACTTCAAAGCTTCTGGCTAACAGCTGGCCTGCATTTATACAGTGAGAAACCACCTGCTAACACCAATTATACATCAAACGCACTGATATATGCTATATATATCTCTGTCAATTATATATCAATCGCACTGATGTATTTCTCTTTCAATTATACATCAAACACACTGATGTATGCTATATATGGGGTCTTTGCTTTGAAAATGACCCTACGGCACTATAAATTTTTTGAGTAAATCGTAAATAAAGATTGTGTAACCAAAACAACCCAAACTTGATTTTCTGCTAATTTTAGAAATGATCATATAGGCGGATTTATTTTCATGTGATTATTGAAGATCTGCCCTCTGATTGGTTAATTTTTTAATGTAATAATAAAAAGTAATACATACTTTTCGAAGCTACACATTTTTTTAATATAGTGGTATGAAATTTTGTGCTTACATTCAACAAAACTTCAGCTTTAATGATCCTCACTGATCCTACGATAATTTTTTTAGGCGTAACTTTTGCTAGTAATGATGGCAAAGGGCTCACTGCACAAGAATACAGGGCCAGTTGTGATATGTGGCAAAAATTTTGCAAACTGACGCCAAATCTTTTATCTAAAACTATGAAGAGTCAAGCTGCTCAAAGTTTAAAGGTAGAACTCAAATTAGATGACCAGCTATATCAACAACATTCGACAAGACTAGATCCCACAACTGTTTTTTAAGATCCCGCAAGCATAAAAGCTTAGTGATCAACTTTGTCATAAATATTATACTGAGTTGGTTGTATTTATAGAAATTTAAGCACGAATAAAAAAACAAGAATATAGACAATATAAAAATATAGGGGCTATGTGCAGTATGTGGCAAAGTGTCTTTAAACAAGTTATTCAGAATAGTTTCGGTACTGTAGTATAAATTTATTCATTCAATAAGACCTTACAAAATTGATTTTTTTTTACTTTATATTAATATTCACTAATCTTAAAACAAAAATAGTAATTACTAGATATATAGTCAACAAAAAAATATCAATACTAGACGTTTTAGATAATTTAGATCAAATACGTTTAGTTTAATATGAACTAAAGTTGAAATGTGTCTCTAGTAAAGGTGAAGACAGAAATATAGAATCGAATTACTATTTAAAAATATATAATTAAATAAAGTTTCGCTGATAATAAATTGATAATAAAATCGTTTAATGTTATCGATATTAATCACATCTTGATTGACAAAATGGCACTTTATTAATTTGATCGGTTAAGATCAAGATTTGATCATAATATGTGATAAAATCGAATTTGTGACAATGTTGAATGAAAACAAATCCGCACATATGTCTTTGCAAAACTTTTAAGTTATTGGATAAAATTGATGGTAAAATATTTATCCGCTATGTCGATTATTTTCATTATATTCAACGTCAAATTTCCGGACTTCCATAACTTATTTTAATATTAAGTTAATCGGTAATAAAACCTGCACGAAATAAACTTTGTGATTCATAAATTAAGGCTTAACAAAAATCTCAATTTTGGTTTGGGGGAACTCGAAACCCTATTTTCAAGACAAAGACCCTCAATATCTCTTTAATAATATATCAAATGCACTGATGTATGCTATATATCTCTTAATAAAGTTTGAATATCCAGCGCTATTAGTACTGGAATGTGCCCAACTATGATATCAAATATGTGCAGTTTTTTTCGATGAATGAACACTTAATTGTTTATTTAAGAATAAAGTAAATGACAAAATTGATAAGCAAGGATATAACTTTATTTGATTATTACTGCAAAACTTGAATTTCACTTTCTCTTTTATATTTGTATTTATTTTTATTTATACATTTCGTACTAATCAATTATTACTATATTGTTATGCAATAATTACTAACCGCATTACTTATTATTACATTTTGCATTACCGTTACCCTTTATTATCATAATTAATTCTGTTAATCATATTAGATTACCATCACATACGTAATATATACCTATTCATTCTAATATTTCTACAATATCTGCTCTTTCTGTCATAATAGCTATATATATCTGGCAGATTTAGCATATTTTTAATCTGAATTAAATAAATTGACCCAAGCAACCTCGATATCCATCATATATCTATAGTTTTGCATAATATTGTATAGCATTCAAGTTTAGTAAAAATGATTAATTTAAATATGTTTATTGTTAGTCATACAAGTTTTAAACAAATTTTAATTATTTTCAAAAATCGTACATTTAAATTTTATAAAAAAATAAAAATTATTTATTTATACAATTATCAAACAAAATTTAAATATTATAAAAAATTTGTTTATTATTAGTCATACAAATTTAAACAAATTTTAATTATTATGACAAAATTTTTACAAAAATCATACATTTAAATTTTATAAAAAAATAAAAATTATTTATTTATGCAATTATCAAACAAAATTTAACAAATATTACAAAAACTAAACAAAATCTATATAAGTTACATACAATAGCTTTTTGTTGGGCAGGGGGCAAGTTAGCAACACACTAAATAATATACTATATAAAAAAAATCTAAACAGAGCTTAATAAGTTATATAAAAAAATAATTTAAATTGAGCAAAGGTTCAGTAAGTAATTTGAATTTTCGGTTTGCATAACATGGTGTTCCAAAATTCCAATCGACGGGTCAGATTTTTTTTTATCCTACTATAAATTAATAAGCTCATGATAACATATAAGGCCATGCAAAATTAATAGATCAGGTAATTCCGGATAAATAAGGTGACACTGGAGAAAAAAAGATAAAATAATTGGATAATTGGCATAATAGAAATTTTTAAAAAAAAATTTCTTTTTGGAAAAATTGGTCAAGCGAGTTATGCAAAGCGAAAAATTAACTTTGCATGGCCTAAGTATTTTTTTTTATTATTAAAACCTCTTATTAATGAGGACGCCATTTAGGCGCACTTTATTTATAAATTAAAAAATCATAGTACATTCAAAACAAGGTACTTCCTCACTCTTTCTACCTTCTTATCACCCCTTCCTGTAAAGCCTTTCGAACCTTTACCTCATTGCTAAATCTCAACTGGATTATAGCAGGTAAAGTCGTTTCTGGTATCCGTTTGTGACCCCATTTGATCTGGGTGTACCAACACCAGATCTCATATAAACAGGTGATATGCAGCCATAATGCTGCTTTACGTTTGGTAGTCTCTGTAATGTTAGATGCAGAGAAAATTTCATCCCACGAGTCAGGAATCCTATCATTATTCGAAGTAGCCAAACATCTGTATGCTTCCCTCCAAATCATTTTGCTAACCTTGCATTCCAACGTAAAGTGTAGCAGAGTTTGTAACTCTTCAGGACATGCCGGACATTCGGCATTGTCTTCTTTATTTATATGTAATAGCTGGTATCCTAGAGGAAGTGCCCGGAAGTTCAGCCTCCAGATAACATCCTTTTTCCTGTTAAAAGTCCATCTCTCTTTAATTATTCCACATGGTCAGATTGACTCAAAGAGCGTTTGACTTTTGGCTCGTAAGAATTCAGTAGCTTTTTTACTGAGTAGCTACCACTTTGGCCTCCAATGCTAAACTCTTCTTGGTCCCATGGTTCATTATTCTCTTTGAGCACTTTCCCTTCTAGCCATTTCCATGCCAAAACAAATGGCTTCCATTTCTTTGGCCAACCTTTGTTGTATTTGAATTACTGTTTAGCGCTTCCTTTAATGTTATATTTTTTTTGTTCTGCAGGCTCTCAATAATTATTGCACATTCAACTTTTGCTCAGAAACTGTCACTTGTTAACAGTTTTATGAAAACTGTGATTAGTCTGGCATTTAGGGCATCTTTTAATATTGGAGCTGACAAGCCTCCTTGCTTATACCCTAGTTGGAAGGTTGAATAACGCGGGAGCATTTTCGATCTATTTTTAACCCATTCGATAATTATATTATTGAGGACATATAACTGTTTTCTTTTCGGGGGATAAGGTATGCCAGATACCACATTTTCGAGATAAGCAATGATTTTGCTATTAGTATTCTACCTTTAAATGAAAGATTCCTATTTGCCATAGATTGAATTTTATTTTGGACAGTACAAGCTAGGTCCTCCTATAAATGTTTTATTGGATTGCCTCCACTGTCCACTTTATACCCAAGAATCGAGATTGGTTTATCCTTTGATAGTTTCTTAAACTTCTTTTCACTGGGTAAATTATACTCTTGCACTGCTGTTGTAATTGGTATTAGCACTGTCTTTGACTTGTTTACTCTAGCATTCGATGCAGCTTCATACATCCTTGTTATCTCTGTAAAATTAAGCCAGTTGTCTTGAGAACTGATACCTATAGTCAAATCATCCACATATGCTGCAATTCTAAAATGCTGATTTTTAATACTAATACCATTGATGCTTTCATGTACTCATCTCAAGAAAGGTTCTATAGCCAGTACATACAAAAGCAGTGACAACGGATCTTACAGTCGAACTCCTCTTTTCACTTTAAAGGGTTCAGAAATCAGGCCGGTATCCGTAACATATGCTTGCTGTGTCGAGAACAATGCCTTAACCACGTTAATAAATTTTAAGTCAAAGCTTATTTTAGATAAAACCATTTGTAAATAACCATGGCTAACTTTATCGAAAGCTTTCTGCTGGTCTATAAATAGAAGATATTGCTGCTTGGATTGGTCGCTTTGATTTCTCATCATGTTAATATATCTAGAGCTGCATCCAAAATGGACCTTCCTGTTACAAATCCTCTTTGATAACACCCAATAATATCTGCACATATTATATTGGCTAAAATTTTCATAAAGATTTTCACGTCACAATTAGTAAGTAAAATCGGTCTCCAATTACTAATTGACTCCAAGTCTTCTTTTTTCTTAGGAATGAGCGTAATAACATTCTGACTCCAAGAAATTGGCATCTCCCCTGTTTCTAATATTCTATTAAACAATTTCACTAGTATTGGGTAAATCTCCTCTTTTGTTAGCTTGTAAAATTCGTAGCTAAGACTGTCAGTTCCTGGTGACTTATTATTGGCGAGCATGTCTATAACCATACGAACTTCTTCCTCGATAATTTTCTTAACTAATAACGAGTTCTGGGCTGTCGATACTTGAGGTAAGTCCCGAGTTAAATTCTCAACTGCTTTCCGTCGACTTTTTCCGTTTCATATAGTTGTTCGAAGTTGTCCCAAATATATTGAAGAATGGTAACCGGATCCTCATTCATTGGATTGCTTGGGTCTTTAATTTTGGAGGTAGGTGTTGAAGAAAGCCTAGTTTTATAGCGCATAAAAAAGTATTTTGTGGACTTTTCTTCACTTTCTACCCATTTTGCTTTCGATCTAATTTGCCATTTTTCTACTAATATGGACAAGTTCTCTTGCAGTTGATGATTCACGTTTTCTGCTACTAATCGTAAGTCCTCAAACTCGTCATTGAGCATTATTTTTGCATTTATTTCTGTGAGCCTTTTATATAATCTTTGAATTTTATTACCTACTGCTACTTGCGGTTTATAGGCCCTTATGATTGATTGAATAATACACTTATGACAGTCCCATTTATCTATATCGATATTATGTAGCTCGTCCTTGATTTCTTTTCTAACTTTTGGATTAGACCAGCATCTTTTGTCAAATTTCCAATATGCCGCCAGTGGGTGATCCTGTGCAAAGTACAGTTCACTCTCAACTAACAAATAATCCAAGTTTCTATATCTAGTAGCAATACTGTTACAGTATTGAGTATGATTGGTATCAATAAAAAATATAGTCCAGTCATGTGGCCATCAGTTGACTACCCTGAGTTCTCTAGTAAAAGTAAGAAAGGGGTTAAGCCCGATAATCTCTGCTGTATCTACATACTCTTGCATTTTTTGTTTTAAAATATCACGTGAAGGATCGTTATGTGGTTCTGCTTGGCTAACTCTATTTTCAAAAGGATCGAGATTTACATTAAAGTTCCCAGCTACTATTGTAACTTCCTTGTCTATCTGTGGAGACCAACTATCAAAAAAGGTTACCCGGCCCTCAATATTCAGTGGAGTATATATATTAGTGACCCGATATGAGTGACGTCTAAAATTGAAACTTGCTAATATAATTCGTCCATTATTTGATTCACTAATTTTCTCAAACTTGATTTCTTTTTTTCCTGCCAAAATCGCAGTTTTAGTCGTCCAGTATGAATCGAAAATCCATTGCTATGCAAGGAAATTTCTAATAACGAAGTTGTGAAGATTGGTTTCTTGTATAAAAATAACATCTAACTTATATGATTTTAATAGTTCATGGTTCTTTGAAATTTTTGTTTGTCATTTAAACCCTTAACATTTAGGGTAGCTATCTTAATTGTGTTATGTATATATAAAAAAAATAAAAGAAAGGAATGAAAAATTGCAAATGCAATCTGAAATACTAACAGGATGAACAGCCATTTATTTACCCAACAAAACCCTACTTTTTTTAATGACTCTATTTTTCCCATAAGGAAAACCCTTTATCTGCTACCAGAATACCGGTTTTCTTTCTGTTCTTTTTACTAATAACACGAGTAAAACCTTCTTTGTCCATTACTTCTTTAGAGTCTATAATCGTTTCTGTTATTAATCCATATTGTCTCTTTTCTTAAACTCTTGACCTCTGTCTTCAGTTCTGCTTTCCTCCATCACTTCAGTAGACAGAGAATCGACTATTTTCCTTCTCCTCCAGAAGTAGTTAGTAGATCATAGGTTTCTTGTATCCGTTCATCAGGTTGATCATCCACCATCATCTCGTTCATCACTTGTTCTGGATTTTCTTAACTTTCTTTACTGACAACCTTTTGAGTGCTAATACTAGACTCAGTGCTCGAGTCTTGTATAGCCTCTGAAACATATTGGTTATTTGCACTAAATGTTAAGAGTTCAGTTGCTTCAAGATCTCTTGCCCGTACTCTATGTTCCCTTTGCCATTTTCAAAATTCGATAGATTCTTTCAGTTCTTCACTGTCACAATAAAAGCAAAGTTTGGGTGCCTCCTTCCATTCCAGTGTGACCTTCTGGTCCCATATGTGAGTGTGTCTAGGGATTCTTTTAGCAAGATTTGGATCCTCTGTTGTTTCGAATGTAACGACCCACTGGTTCGTACATACTGGGGTCCCTTCGTATACCAAGGGCTTGATTGATGATATAATACCAAGGTCCTCAGTAGCCACTTTAATCTTTTTGGAGATAAGATCCTTGGGTCCCATTGGGACATTTCGTAATCTGATGGACAGGAACATATGTCTAAGATTGACTGGAATATACCCAAAAAGCGATCGTTTAAAAATATTAATTCCTTGCATAGCATACAATTGTTGTTTCTCCTGATTAATGAAAACAATCTTTTGTAGTGTGGCCCAGCTGCAATCAAATCATCTCCCATTTTTGCATAAAGTGCAGCAAAAATGTCATTAATTGAGATGTTTTCTAGGCCCTGAATATTAAAGATTAATGCATTATCATTTTTTGTATGAATTCTATCTCTAGGGGCAAAGTTAGAGTAAGTTGCTTTGCTGCTTTTTAGTTTAGTGAATAAGCTAATCCATTGACGAACTTCCGATGATTTTTTATCCGAATTTGACGTAATATCTCCCGAATTTTGGTTTAGATCATCATCCTGCATATTGGTATTAATTACGTCAGAACTTTCCGCCATCTTTCCAGAAAGTTCCTTCACATTTCCCGTCGAATTTTCCGATTCGTAGTTACTTGAACCCGTGTCTGTTGGGTCTTCACCCACAGAGAGCTCCAAGTCCACATCTTCTGACCAGTTAAACGAAGCATCATCAGATGTAGCTACGGCTTGTTCCTGTCCCTGTTCCGAGTTTAGTTCAGGTACTGTGCTTTCCTGCGCGTCTTTCATGTTTTCTTTTTTGTTGACGGATTTTGACCTAGTGTCATGAGTTTTCACGCGTTTTCCTTGGACTTCGTCCATATTCCAATCAATAAACTTCCTTTTCTTTGGTACCAGGGCTTTCGCCCCTTTGGTTAGACCTCTTTTGCGTTTAAAACTGCCTTTCCTAGATATACTGTCTTTTTTATGGCACCCTCCCGGCACCGGAACGCGGTAGAGTGCAGATCAAATTTTTCGCCTAAGTATTTTGAAAGTTTTATTATTCATCTGTATTTTGTTTTTATTAAATAATTTGTTGATCTGCATAATAAAAAAATTTTTACTTCGTCAAATGCCCATTTCATTTTCCGATTTCAAAATTTTAATACACAAAGAAGATTTTTTAACCTCTTATTTATTTAATTCTGAAACCCTTATACACTAAAACAATACGTTACTTTTATAGTACTTAACAATAGGTTATAGTAAATTAATTTACGTATAATTATTTTTCTTCGACAAAGCACGTACGAAACCCAACCCCAAAAATGTCAATACCATTTATACAAAATAAAGTATCATAGAAGTAGCTTTTTTTGAAATTAATAATGTAAAATACTCGAATTTGTGATCGTTGACTATGTAGAATGTATTCCTATATACTGTAAATACAAAGTATTATAGTTGTGCCGATTATAAGGTTTAAGGAGTAATGTATGTTGCTGGGTACCCGAATATGAATTTTCTTATAGAGTACAATACCTAATAAGTCGCATAAATAGTCATTAAAATTCTTAAACTTTAATTTTTTAAATTTAATAAATACTTAATCGCAACAACCAATACTCAGCTCATAAAATTACTTTATAAATTAAATGATGGGTAGTCAAGCTCGAAAACGTAAAGCAAAGAAAATGTAACTTCGAATAATCGTAGTTTATATTTGAGATTGTTGCTTCGACTTTTATCAGATCCTGATTTCCTAGTAAATTTAAAGATATTTCTTGCTGTTTTTCGAGTACAGATAAATAAAAATAGATATTTTAAATAAGATTTTTATTGTGTCATTATACTACTAATTTAATTTTTTTTGGCATAACATTGATTAAGGACGTTCTCAAGCACCTCACTCAATGGATCGGAAGTAAATTTTTAATTAGTCGGAAATCGAATAAATGAATAAAGTGAGTTACCATTGCGATGAACAAATCAGTGAGATACAAACCACCTATTTGCGTCAAAAATTTGTCATTGATAAAGGTCGCTCAATCATTACAAACATAATAATAAACAATAAATTCTCACCAAGTTTATATCCGACCAAAAAAGCAACCATTTTATTGTTAATTCTCGAAGCTTTTAAAACAAATAATCGATACTTTGATACGAACATAATAAGTACAATATATCTTTTAAAAAATAAAAATAATAATAATACTAATAACATAAAAAAAATTATTTCTTGTTGCTGTAAGGCAACTTTCGCTAATGATTCGATAAATTGATTCTGTTGCTGTTGCAACAAAAAATTTAAATTATAATCATTAAAGGAGAAGCCGATGCAATTAAAATTGAAGCTTCGGCAGTCAGTTGAATAGAATTTTTTTATTGCATTTTTTAGTTGTTTTGGGTGTTAAGGTGAAGATCACGAACAAAAGAAAAAGAGTATGCTCAAGCATTTAATTCTATTAATATCGTCATTGATGTTGATGCTTGAGCATCATCACGGTCATTATTAAATCAATTGATTGAGATGCTTGAGAACACCCTAAGTAACCCGAATCAAAATTTGATTTCATTAAAAAATTTGATTTTATTTAGATAAATACTGTAACGATATTACATAACAAAATCTAAACCCATCTAATTCAGAGTTCGTCCGTTTAAACGTTTTTGATTGGGTACCTGTGAATTGGTATGATTCTGTCGAATATGTAACTATTACGACTTCTTGATCGTCCGTATAATTGTCAAATTTGGGGTCGTCTAAAGTCGTAATTTAAAAACGCTTAACTTAATTAATTAATTAAAACAATACTAAAATAACGCACAATTTGATCGACAAAATGCTGTGTAGTGATTGGCTGTTTATTCATGATTTTATAAAATAAACTAGATCATGTGTTAAATGTGATCTAAGCGTGTGAAAAAACTATGTAAAAAACTATGACAATTATATAACGTCACGATGATGTAAATATTGCATTATTAATTAGTTATTATATAAGTTATTATTAGAAAACACTAAAAAAACGCACATTTTGATCGACACAAAATGCCGTGCAGTGAGTGGCTGTTTATTCGGATAATGTGTCAAACGTTATCAAGGCGTGTGAAAAACTATGAAAAATTATGACTATAGACGGAAATGTAATCTATTTGATTCAATTCAAGTCGACGTAAAGTCGACAGATCGAAAAATGCTAAACAGGAGCAAGTGCCCTGTGAAACCAGCAACAAGAGCATGGCCGGATCCACTAAATTAAGCTCAAGGCTGGATTTGCACAATTGAGTCAATGTGAGTAGGATGCTGTAAATGAAGTCACGAGGCATCCATTTGTCATGAGACCATGACCAGCTCATGATGCGATTGGTAAAACTCATAAAGAGGGTCCCTACGTCGAAGTGCATCGGAATCATGATTAGCTGGATTGGAATTGATCAATTTTACCCCAAGATCATAATAAATTTTACTAATAAATCATAAGTAAAAAATGCCAGCTGATAATTTTGCTATAGAACCTGCTAACCACGAGGGCTAAACGCCGCCCTAGATCCGACGCATCCGAACTGGAATTTGGGGATAGCATGTAAAAATCGATTGGTAAGTATGATGTAATAATTTATTGTCTTCGTTAGTAAATTTGTAAGGATGATGTATTGGGTGAGGAATGTCGACTTAGTTTGATTAAATATGAAGTCATAGCTAAATTGCTATTTAAAGAGGAAGGGCGAGAATTATTATTCTTTTGTTTTTGCTGCTAGCTTGACGCAGGTCTAGCTTTGTCGTTGGTGTCACGTGGCCTAATACGAAAAAAAAACCAGAAACAACGATACAGCAATGGAACGGAGTTGTTTTACAATAACTATGGTAGGTGTCGAAATATTTTCCAATGCAAACTAGCTCAACCTTAACCACATTTCAAAACAATAGGCAAGTTCTCATGGTAAAAGCCACGATAATTACAATGCAAACTAAATTTTAATCACATCCAATGATTACCGGAATAGCGGTAAGTTTTGTAACAATTTTTTGAAGTAGAAATTATTATTCCGATACTAACTCATCTTTAACTTTTATGTGTACTGCACTAGCAAGTAGGTTCTAAACAGAATTTTTTTATGGCAACTTATGCCAGAAAATCATAAAAATTCTATTGCGAACTATCTCAATTTTGTCACATGTGGTAATAATAGAGCAGTGGGTAAGTTTTGTAACAGAATTTTTAATGGTAATGGTGTTCCAAAATTTCAGTCAATTATGTCACATCTAAAGCAGCAAAGTCAATTTTTCGGTTTGCATAACATGGAATCAGAAATTTAGTTTTTTTTTGGATCCATTGAGTAATTCAGGAAAAAATCAGGTGACACAAGAAAAAAAATTAAATAGCAAAAGCGAAATAATTGGTACAATAGAAATTTTTTTTTAAAAAAAAATTTTTTTGAAAAATTGGGTCGGCAGGTAAGTTTTATAACACAAATAACACAAATTTTTATGGTAAAGATTATAATCCCGACACAAACTCATCTTTAACCTTTGTCTACTAATCTAGCAAGTTCTTAAACAGAATTTTATTTATGGTAATTTGTGCCAATAAATCAGAAAAATTCTATTGCGAACTATCTAAATTTTAACCACACGTTGTAGTAATAGAGTGCTGAGTAAGTTCTGTAACAGAATTTTTAATGGTAACTTATAATAAAAATTATAATAAGGCCACGCAATGTTAATTTTTTGTTTTGCATAACATGGAGCTCCAAAATTTCAGTCAGTGGGTCAGATTTTTTTTATTTTTTTTTTAATCTATAGTAAATTAATATGCTCACGTTCACATCTAAAGCCACGCAAGGTTAATTTTTTGGTTTGCATAACATAGAATCAAAAAATTTTGGATTTTTGTTTCGGATTTATCAGGTAATTCGAGAAAATTATGGCTGCCATTGGTGATACTGAAGAAAAAAAATTAAATAGCAAAAACGGAATAATTGGCACAACTGAATTTAAAAAAAAACTTTGTAAGTTTTGTACTATAATTCTTTACAATAGGAATTATAATTCCGATACTAACTCATCTTTAATCTTTAGAAAATCAAAAAGTTTTTATTGTGAGCTATCTCAATTTTAACCACACATTGAAGTAAGGCCACGCGAAGTTAATTTTTCGTTTTGCATAACCTGCTGACCCAATTTTTCCAAAAAAATTTTTTTTTTAAATTCCTATTGTGCCATTATTTCAATTTGCCATTTAATTTTTTTCTCTCAATGATAACCTTAATTTTCCAGAATTACCCGATAGGTCCGATAAAAAAAAAAACAAAATTTTCTAATTTCATGTTATGCAAACCGAAGAAATAACTTTGCATGACCTTTGATGTGAACATGAATTAATTTAGGCCATCAAAGTTATTTTTTTTTAGAAAAAAAAAAATTCTGGCCTGCCAACCAGAATTTTGAAACATCAGGTTATGCAAACCAAAAAATTAACTTTGCATGACTTAAATAGAGCAGTGGTAAGTTCTGTAACAGAATTTTTAATAGTAACTTATAATAATAATATGATAAGGCCATGCAAAATTAAATTTTCGTTTTGTATAAAATGGAGTTCCAAAATTTCAATTGGTGGGTCAAATAATTTTTTTTTTTTTTTAATCTATTGTAAATTAATATGCTCATATTCACATCTAAAGCCACGCAAAGTTAATTTGCATAACATGAAATCAAAAAATTTTGGATCTTTTTTCAGATCTAGCGGGCAATTCGAGAAAATTAAGGCTGCCATCGGTAACACCGGAGAAGGAATAATTAGCACAATTGAAATTTTTTAAAAAAATTTTTTTTTTGTAAACTTGGGTCGGCAGGTAAGTTTTGTAACACAATTTTTTATAGTAGAATTATAATTCTGATACTAACTCATCTTTAGCTTTTATGTCTATTGTGCTAGCAAGTTCTTAAACAGAATGTTTTTATGGCAACTTATGCCAGAAATTCAGAAAAATCCTGTTGCGAACTTCTCAATTTTAACTACACGTTGTAATAATATAGTAGTGGGTAAGTTCTGTAACTGAACTTTTAATGGTAACTTATAATGATAATTATGATAAGGCCACGCAATATTAATTTTTTGTTTTGCATAACATGTGAGTTCCATAATTTTAGTCAGAGGGTTGGATTTTTGTTTTTTTTTTTAATCTATTGTAAGTTAATATGATCATGTTCAAATCTAAAGTCATGCAAAGTTAATTTTCCGGTTTGCATAACATGGAATCAGAAAATTTTGGATTTTTCTTTTTTTCAGATCTATCAGGTAATTCGAGAAAATTAAGGCTGCCATCAGTGACATCGTAGAAATTATAATACCGGCAACTAAAATACTAATCCTTAACTATTATATGTGCTCTATTAGTAAATTCTTTACAGTAAATCATATTAGAAATCATGATTATAATACAACCAACTCAATAGTAATGCATACTTTAATGACTGGATAGCAAATACTGAATAAGATGGGTGGCGCGAAGCGCCACCTATCGAACTAGTATATCATTTATAGCAAAATTAAAATTTAATTGGAACAGTGTTAAAGTTCAAATCGTACTCTACATGTTAAGTGATTTTGCATAACTTATTTCATATAGCCAAACCTCAGAAGTAGCTATTTTATTTTACTATTCAGGACAAAGGTATACAAATATGTGCTGAATAATGCTAATGCTTCAAATTTAAATAATTCTTTTACTCAGCATATTTTGTATGTATGAGTGACTTATGACTAAGTATTAATTGTATTCCAGTAAAGTTTGTGTCCTATTACATATTTGGAATTTGCTTTTTAATAACAAATATTAATTCAATACCATATGAGGTAAGTCAATAGAAATCAAGCAAATTTTTTATAATAAAAATTTTTTGAAGAAATATCTTAACAATTTAATTAGAGATGTTAAATTGCTTCTAAATTGCTTTATGTAACACAAATTTAAAATAATTTATTAAACTACAATGATAATCAAATTAATTTTTTTAATAAATAGATTAAATATGATATAAACAATAGATCTAATTACAAAAAAAAGTTAAAAATAATATTTGTGGTAAGAAATTGTCTTTAAGCATTTTATAAGCAATTTTGCTTCCGAGCAGTGCTTTAATGATATAAAATGATTAATATTTGCAAATTAGATCAAAGTTTTATTTTTTAATAAATATATTTTTTTAAATTATTATAAACAATTTTAATACTGTAATTTTACAAAAAAATAAAAAATAAAAAATCATACAACTAACAAGAAAATTGTGTTAAGCAGTTTGAGCATTTTATAAGCAATTTAACATCCCTAAATTTAATCAAATTTGATAAATTTTTTTTAAATTAATTTCATAAACTTATAGAATTAATTTAAAAAAAATTTATCAAATTTGATCAAGTTTTTGTTAAGTTATTTAGATTTAAACTTTTAAAAAAAGTTACTAAAAAAGTTTGCTTTATTTCTATTGACTCACCCCATACCTAGATTATTTTCCTATATTTAAACATGCAAAAATTATAAATTTTTTAAAAATATCAGTAAATATTGAATATATAACATAGCTGTTGTATTGTTTCAGTCGTTTTGACTGAATTTTAGTTCTGATATTGAATCTTGAGAACGTATGCTGGTAGATTTTTATTGATCTTACTTTTGTATCTTATTTTGCTATCATATTCGCAGTAATAAATTTTATTAATATGACGGTATCCTTTATTGCTTTCAGTAATGGTATCTCCCTTTAATATAAAATACTCGATATCTGATATCTTTATGAGATTTAAGAAATAAACGCAGTAGTATCTTCTTTTATACGCAATATACTTTACTGAGAATTTATAACGGCTAACTTTATTGCCAAATTAATGGAAGTTTACATTTAGCGTCCTGCAAATATGTAGAATTTTGTTAGATACGAGAATAAACAATTATTTTCGCATTTAGCTGTTGAAACAGTTTTCATGATTAATGATATTAATTTTTACAATTGACATATTTACTGTATTTATGAAATCTCATATACTAAATAGTGCCAATTATTTGACAAAAATATTGTAAGACGAAATATTGAAGATATTATTTCTTTTAAAATACGTTAATTTTTTTATCTAATCACAGAGGCATTTATTAAAATACAGTAATTTAGATATTAATTTATTAGATTCATACTGAATTTCGTTAATTATGGTCTGAATTTAATTTTCCATGAAATTGCAATAAATTATTGATTGTATTAATCTTAAAATGCGGGTATTATTAATATATTATCAAGTGAAATGTTTACAGTATGTTCAATCAATAAAAATATATCAAATTTATTTTTGTTTATTTATACAGTATGTGCTAATAATATAATAACCATAATTAGCAGAAAACTGTTAAATATTCTTACATACTTGAAATATTTCGTAATCATCTATAGAAAGCCAACCATTTGCCTTTGAAATTGGTTTGCCATAAAAATCTTTTTCACAATGCAATTTTTTAAGACCAGCATCATCTCTCATTCCAAAATCATTACGACCAAACCATGGACGAAAATATATGACATTATATAAAATTGCTTTTGATTCGTCTGTTACACGACTAAGAATAGAATCATTTAAATTTCCATTTTTTAAAGAGAAAATAAAGCTATCGGCAGTAGTTGCATATTCATATCCATTTACATGATTGGAAATTTTCCAGATAAGAGGATTATAACCACCAAGTATTTCATTTGAATTATTAATATTTACAACAACCACAGTGCCAGGTATATTATCACATAACTTATGAAATACTTCACCATTAAAACCATCCCTACTGCCTCTAAGTAAAAGTTTAAATTCAAACGGAATTTCTGTAGTATCATAAATTGTCGAACGTCGATCAATCCATGATGAAATTTCTGCTGCATGCTGTAATGTGATTATTGAAGAGGATAGTGTAATAACATTTCGAGGAGGAAGTTGTACAATCACTTTTTTACGAGGAGGTAAAATTGGAAAAGTGATAGATACATCTGGATCTGCAAATCTTGACATAATGTCATCCCACAGGTTCTCTTCAAGAATACTACGATAAGGTTTAATTTTATTCAATAAATCTTTGCCAGTAATTTGAAAGTATCTAATATGGGGAAGGCAGTGTTGAAGTGTGGCTTTTAAAGACTTAAAATTTTCATTAGTCCAATCTTTAATATCAGGTGGTAAATTTGGTGTATTTGCCTTTCCCCAAAGGATAACTTTATCCCAAACTTCTGATTCTTCCATTTGTAAATCATCATTCTTTAAAAGTGCAATTAAAGCATTCTCTTGAAAAGTAGTAAAATTATCAGAGTCAAAAACCATACTTGGATGTTTTGCAATAATGTCATTGCAAAATTTCTGTAAGCCTATAAAATTTTCATTCTGAAAACTTATTTGGTAAACACGAGAAAAATTTAAACGAAGCCATGATGAATTATTATTAATAAGGTGAGTCTGAAGGAATTCAGATAATTCTATAAGCTTAGGTTCGTTTGCAGCGACTAAAAAATCAAATATATCTGAAACTTCTAAAGTTTCTAAAGAAACTAAACCTCCGTAAATGTATCTATATAATGAGAATGTAAATTAATTTTTTATAATAAATATTTGAAAATTATAGTATTATACTATATCTTACTTAATAATATTACTAAATATTTCAACAGAAATATGTGGTAATTTAATTTCAAACATATCATTTTCTTTGTCGCATTTTTAAATTTTTGACGAAAGTATAACGAACGTTGATATAATATAACTGAATGTACTTTAAAAAGTTGGACATTCGGTTGTTTACCAACTTCAATTATTACATTATAATCATATTCGCTTTCTAAAAGTTGCGTAAAGTCTTGAGAAAGTTGGTCAAAAATTTTAAAGTCATCTTATGTATGTATATATGTAGAGTTTTGAGCTACACAAATAAGTTTAGATTTTGAAATCTTCCTTTTTTTGAATTAAAATAACCCATTAGCCTGGAATGTACGTACGTACGACAGTTCATTGTTACCTAATTTTCACGTTACATCAGATCAGGACCGATGATTTTCTGCGGCGTAAGGCCAGTTACGGCAAATTCTGTGATTTATTGCGGTAAAAGTTTTTTTATGAATTTTGTGTAATCTCATTAGTTTCTGTGCAATTCTGTAGTGGTATAATGCTAGTTTGTGACTTTCGATGTTCTAAAGCACCTACCTCTAAGGTTAATAAAATGATCCGATTGGTTAAAAAATGGATTACGTTTAATCATTTAAATTAAAAAAACCTTGAGCTAGCAACCATCTTTTTTTCCATAGAGTAATAAAATTTAACATCCGTATTTTTGCACAACGAATTTCCGACAAAATCACTATAAAGATCATTTCAATTAATTAGATTATTCTATCACTAGCAAATCTCATTGAGGGAGCTGCTTGAGAACAACCTTAATGTACCTTCGCCAAGGGATTCGCCTTTCGCCTGGGTTTTGCCTTTTGCCAGGGGTTTCGCCTTTCGTCAGGGTTTTGCTTTCGCCAGAGTTTCACCATTTTCGCCTTTCGCCGGGTTTAGGTTTCGCCTTTCTCCATTTGCACAAAGCAGTTTTGCCTAACACGAGTTGAAAAGAGCCCAGTCACTATATCAAACTAGGCAGTCAATACAAGTATTGTATATCAGAAACGGAGAGCAATTACATTTATGGTTCATGGAGAGCGAAGTTCTACGTAAATTCTTGCTTTTATTGGATGTACTTTTTTACATGCAATTTATATATGATGTGCAATTTCTAACCTCAAAAAGGTTTTATTACATGATGTGCGTGTTTGCTATGTCGGCAAAAAATTTAGTTGAAGGCAAAATTTATATTTAGCAGAACACATGATAGGAAATGAGTGGCAGAGACATCACGTAAACGCTTTGAAGGATGAAACGGTTTCGTCATTGCAAATAGAAAATTTGGACAGTTAATACAAATCACCGAATTATAAACCCGATATTCAGGCTAGAATATAAATATCATAATAATAATCAAGTTTCGAGAAGTATATGCTAATATATAAATTCGAAAGCACACGCATACAGTCTAAATTTACACAAATAGAAATATAACTAACCTAATTTTCTTTATTTGCATTAATGTTAAGTGACAAGCTATGTGAATTTTTTTTTTTAAAGCTTGGATTTCTTGAGGATCTGAATTTTCAAGTTTTCAATGGTTGTTGCTTTGAAAATGCTCTTTTTTTTTTTTTTTGCCTTTTGACAATCGTTTGTTCTACGTTACGCAGAGGCTGTCTGACAGGAAATTGTTTTATGCAAGAACTCTAGTATTATTTGCAAAGTGATAGAGATAGTTAGGTGGTTTCCTGTAAATATATTACGGCTTTTCTATGCTTTTCTATTATTCCGAATAAAAGCTCCAATGAAATATGGATTTGCGAATTTACCATCATTATCAGGTAACTAAGAAAATTCATGGATTAGATAATTTGCTCAAAATATTGCAAAAGTTCATCATTTTTTTTTAGTCGTTTAATAGCTTGTGTAAATTGCTATTTTAATGATATTTTAATCGTTAATAAATATTCATATTTATACTGTAAACCATAAAGAATCATATGATTTATAATACAACATAGTAAAAATGCTATTGAAAAACATCCTATTTATTTTCGAAATGCGTCACTTATTTGTTAGCTTTGAACCCCCATTATAGAGATTTTTTTACATCGGTACAGTATATTATAATCTAATTCTGAGATTAATTATAACCTATCTCAGATTTTCTGTTTACTTCGTCGTTGACTAATGAAAAAATGCATGAAAATTACAGTTATAGAATTTAATATATAAACATTTGGACATAATTAATATAAAGAGAATTAAAGAAGTGATTTTCCTTTAGAAATCATATAAAATTTTTATTCATTTTCATGCCTATTCAGTTTCTATTTTTTTTTGCCAAACGATTTGCATTAATTTCTCCGACACTGTTGAAGGAAACTACGGATAATAAAAAAAAATTATTGGCTTCAGAATTAATATATCTAAAATTAATCTTTGGATTTTTAATTTTTGTGAAGTTAACATTTTATGACCGATTTACAAACAGAAACAAAATGTCTACTTAAAAGCTCGTTTTGTGAATTTTTTTTTAACCAAGTGTAAACTTTTTTATCCGTCATCTTACTATGATCAGACTGCCAAATAATTTATAGTTATTTGGCAGCGTTCATCTGATTTCTGCCAAATAACCAAGTTATTTGGCCGAAAGCATGTGAACGCTGCCAAAATAACCAAGTTATTTGGCAATTTGGTCGTCGTAAGCTGCTGGATAACACCATTATTGAATGCCAAGCACCAATAAAATTTAATGTTCCATTTCTGGGCCCCTTCGAGGCCCAGAAGCTGTCACATTAAATTTTACAGCCAGATAATGAAGTTATTTTACAAATAACTCCCGTTATTGGATGCTTCGCATCCAATAACTATATATTATATGATCTTACTTCATATATTGTTAATCGATACTGCTTCTAATATCGGTTTATGTTTAACATGCCTAAAATTTGAATTGACAGCGTCAAATTAAACAAATAACTGACCTTTTAAAGACACTTATGTATGAATACTCAACTAGCACGAATGAGGCTATTACTCAAGAAATTGGAATTAATACAAGCCATAGAACTGGATCGATATCTTACTGTACGTAAAAGAACAATTAAATCTAACGATTTTTTTCAAGTTCATTTGCTTAATTATAGTAGTTTTCTTGAAGGTTCTCTTTGGAAGCATATTTATATATAAAATAAATTAATATTTGTTAAGCCATATAAAAAAAATCTAAGCGAAAGTTTATAAGTTATATAAAAATATAATTTAAGCGAAAGTTTAATAAGTCATATAAAAAATAATTAAAGCAAAGGTTTAGTAATATAAAAAAAAATTAAATGAAGGCTTAGTAAGTTATATAAAAGTATAATTTGAACAAAAGTTCAATAGTAATTTGAGCAAAAAGTTAATAAGTAATTTGAGCAAATGTTTGATAAGTAATTTGAGCAAAGATTTAGTAAGTAATTTGAGCAAAAGTTTAGTAAGTTGTATAGAAAAATGACTCAAGGTTAATAAATAATTTGAGCAAAGGTTCAGCAATGGTTCAATAAGTATATAAAAAAATAATTTAAGTGAAGGTTTAATAAATAATTCGAGCATAAGTTCAGTAAATATTGAGTAATGGTTTAATAAGTAATTTGAGTTAAGGCTCAGTAAGTTATATAAAAAAATAATTTGTGCAAAGATTAAATAAATAATTTGAGCAAAAGTTCAGTAAGTAATTTTTGAGCGAAGGTTCATAAGTAATTTGGGCGAAAGTTTATTATTATTACTCTGTATTTTATCATTATAAAATAGTTGATCTGCATAATAAAAATATTTTTATTTATTTCGTCAAATGGGATCCTCTAAACACTCCTATTTCTTCAAAATTTTGATACACAAATAAGATTTTTTAAACTCTTACTTATATCCGAAATACGCTATTTTTTTTTAATTCTGAAACCCCTTATTGAATGTAACTATTTAGCAATCAAACAAAAAAAGTTTTGAAAAGTTGTCAAAATGCGTTCTTTTAATACGAGGCCTTATATTTCCAACTAGTAGATAGCCCAAACCATTTGAAACGTCTCAAACCATGTGATATAATTAGTATCTCATTGTTTCGCCGTTACTTATACTAATTATCACAATAGTTTGGGACATCCAATAGCTTTCAGCAATAACAACAGAAATAATTAACCAATTCAACCATGAATCATATTGTATGCTATCATTACAGTTGCATCTTCACATGAGATATTCTAGTTGTACTGCTGCATTAAGTTTCTGTGATCATGTATTACATCAGATGATTTTAATAAAAAATCTTTCGTACTACGTGCTCTTATTACTTAACAAAATGGCAACTCAACTGCTTGAAAGTGAATATGGTTATGATGTGACATTTGAAGTTGGAGAACAATCATGTACTCACATTTTTAAAGCACATTCAGTAATCTTATACCAACGTTCACCATATTTTCGTCAGAAGTTAACAAATGCGAATAAGAAAAATAATGTCATTGAAATTAAATTACCTCATGTTTCTGCCAAAATATTTAATACCATAATTAGATAAGCTGTGATTTTATTGTTATTATATATAATTACACAAAAAATAAACAAAAATTTTATTTGTAGATACATTATAGTGGTGTAATTTCTTTAGAAAATTTTGAAGCTTCAGCTATATTTAATTTATTGGTCATTATTAATGAGTTCATGTTCCCAGAATTAGTTGACCACTTTCAGCATATACTTATTGATAATAATGCATCATGGCTTCGTTTGAATTTTTCTCGTGCCTATCAAATAAGCTTTCAAAATGAAAACTTTATAGACTTACAGAAATTCTGCAATGACATTATTGCAAAACACTCAAGAATGATTTTCGACTCTGCCGATATTAATACTCTTCAAGAAAATGCTTTAATTGCGCTTTTAAAGAATGATGATTTACAAATGGAAGAATTAGAAATTTGAAATAAGGTCATTTTATGGGGAAAATCGAAAACTCCAAATTTACCACCTAATCTTAAAGAATGGACTGACGGTAATTTTAAGTCTTTAAAAACTAGTCTTCTAAATTGTCTTCCTCACATCAGGTACTTTCAAATTCCAGGTGAAGATATCTTAAAGGAAATTAAACCTTATCGAAATATTCTTGAAGAGAATATATGGGATGACATGGTGTCAAAATTAATAGTTCCAAATTTGCCTATTACATCTTTAGTTTTACCTCCGCGTAAAAAAACAACAGCGCAACTTCCTCCTCGAAATGTTATCTTCAATAATCACATTACAACATGTAGCGGAAATTTCTTCATGGATTGATCGACGTTCGGCAATTTATAATGATACAGAAATTCCATATGAATTCAAACTTTTACTTAGAGGTAGTAGGGATGGGTTTACAGGTGAAACATTTCATAGGTTATGTGACAATATACTTGTTGTTGTTAAGGTTAATGGCACGGATGAAATACTTGGTGGTTATAATCCTCTTAGCTGGATTAGTAGTGTTCAATATGCAACAACAGCAGATAGCTTTATTTTCTCTTTAAAAAACGGTAACTTAAATGAATCTATTCTTGGTCGTGTAACAAACACATCAAAAGCAATTTGGTATAGTTCGGGTCCATGGTTTAGTGATAATTCCTTTGGAAGTAATAATAATACTAAAACTTGGTATCATTCAAGTAATTATGGATATGATCCAATTAGAAGCATTAACGGATGGTTTTCTATAGATGAATATGAAGTATTTCAAATTTGTAAGATTTAATACACTCTATTTAGTTTTTATAAATTTAAAGAAATTTCTTACTGTTTTTCGAGTATAGAAAAATAAAAAATAGATATAATAATAATTAAATATTTTTTATTATGTTAATATATACTAATGTAATTTTTTTTAGCACAACATTGATAAAGTAACCTGAATCAAAATTTGATATTATTTTAGATCACAAACAATACAAAAATTATATAATGATAGTTTCTCAATAAAAATAAATAATAAATTCAATTTTCATTATACTCAATAAGGCAGGATAGATCAAAATACTGTAATGCAATAATATTACATAACAAACTATATCTTTTATAGTAAAGTTAAAATTTGATTAGAACAGCGCTAAAATTCAAATCGTACGTCTACATAGTTAAATGACTTTGCATAACTTATCTTATTGTGTCAATATATTACTAGTTTAATATTTTCTTAATTATAATATCGATAAAGTAACCTGAGCCAAAATTTGATTTCATTAAAAAATTTGACTTTATTTTAGATCACAAACCATACAAATTATATAATGATGGTTTTGGCATAGAAATAAATAATTAATTCAAATTATCAGTATGCTCAATAAGCAGGATAGATAAAAATACAGTAACGTAATAATATTACATCACAAAAATATCTTTTATAGTAAAATTAAAATTTAATCAGAACCGTGCTAAAGTTCAAATCGTACAGTACATTTACATGTTAAAATAATTTTTCATAGCTTAAGTAAATATTTATGTCTCTATTCAGGACAAAGGCATACAAAATATGTGCCGTATAATACTAATGCTTCAAATTTAAATAATTTTTCTTATTTAGCATTTTATATGTATGAATCCAATTTAAAGACCTATGACTAAGTATTAATTGTATTCCAGCATTTGGA
Source organism: Gigaspora rosea (assembly GCA_003550325.1). Classification (NCBI taxonomy): domain Eukaryota; kingdom Fungi; phylum Glomeromycota; class Glomeromycetes; order Diversisporales; family Gigasporaceae; genus Gigaspora; species Gigaspora rosea. The sequence goes on along the minus strand of QKWP01000084.1, from coordinate 111,242 downwards.
ATTTGCTTTTTAAAAACAGATAATAATTCAATATCAAACTTAGATAATATTCCTATTTCTATATTTATACATGCAAAAATTATTAATTTATTAAATATTGAATATATGACATGCTGTTGTATTGCTTCAGTCGTTTTTGACAGAATTTTAAATCTGAGATTGGAACTTTAATTTCTTGAGAACGTATTACTTGGTTAACCTTACTTTTGTATCTTATTTATGTCATCATATTCACATTAATAAATTTTTCTATTATGACGGTATCTTTATTCCTTAATGGTATTTTCCTTTAACGAAAAATACTCGATATCTGAATTTTTCCTATTTTTTTTTCCGCAATTATGATATCTTTTATGAGATTTAAGAAATATCATTATCATAACTGTATTAGTCTATTATTTATACTCAATATATTTTACTGCTGAGAGTTTATAATGGCTAACTTTATTGTCAACATTAATAAAAATTCGCGTTCAACGTCCTGCAAATTTGTAGAATTTGTTAGACACAACAATAAATAATTATTTTGGTATTTAGTCTGTTGAAACGTTTTCATATTAATTTTTACAATTGAAGTATTTGCTGTATTTGTAAAATTATTTGAACTCGTTATATCACATATAGTAAATAATGTTGTTGCTATCTGCTCAACCCATAAAAATATGGTAAGACGAAATATTTGAAGATATTATTTCATTAAAAATACGGTGATTTTATTTTTATCCTTACCAGAGTTACTGGACGGCATTTTATTAAAATACAGTAGATTTAAATAATAATTTATATGAATCATTCGGAATTTTCGTTAATTATTTTCTGAATTTAATTTCCATGAAATATAATAAATTGTTAATATATTAATTTTAATTATCAATATATTTTAAGTGAGATGTTTACAGGATATCAAACTGATAAAAATGTATCAAATATATTTTTTTATTTATATATGTAATAGTATAATATTATAATTAGCGGAAAAACTGTTAAATATTCTTACATACTTGAAATACTTCGTATTCATCTATAGAAAACCAACCATCTGACGTTCTTATTGGTTTCTCATACGCATCTTTCCGGCACCACCATTTTTTAGGATCATTGCCATCTCCCATTCCAAAGTCTTTCATACTAAACCATGGACCTTGTTTTATGTTACCATAATAAATTGCTCTTGATCCGTATTTTACACGACTAAGAATAGATTCATTAAAATTTCCATTCTTTAAAGAGAAAATAAAGCTATAGATTGTTACTACAAATCCACTACCAACTTTCCAGATAAGAGGATTATAACCACCAAGTATCTCGTTCGTACTATTAATCTTTACAACAACCACTGTACCAGGTATGTTATCACATAGCTTATGAAATACTTCACTTTCGAAACCATCCCTGCTGCCTCTAAGTAAAAGTTTAAATTCATATGGAATTTCTGTAGTATCATAAATTGTCGAATGTCGATCAATCCATGATGAAATTTCTGCTGCATGCTGTAATGTGATTATTGAAGAGGATAGTGTAATAACATTTCGAGGAGGAAGTTGTGCAGTCACTTTTTTACGAGGAGGTAAAATGGGAAAAGTGATAGGTAGATCTGGATCTACAAATCTTGAATTAATGTCATCCCACAGGTTCTCTTCAAGAATACTACGATAAGGTTTAATTTTCTTCATTACATCTTTGCCAGGAATTTGAAAGTACCTAATATGAGGGAGGCAGTGTTGAAGTGTGGCTTTTAAAGACTTAAAATTTTCATTAGTCCAATCTTTCATTTCAGATGGTAAATTTGGAGTATTTGCCTTTCCCCAATGGATAACTTTATCCCAAACTTCTGATTCTTCCATTTGTAAATCATCGTTCTTTAAAAGTGCAATTAAAGCATTCTCTTGAAAAGCTGTAAAATTATCAGAGTCAAAAATTATTCTTGGATGTTTTGCAATAATGTCATTGCAGAATTTCTGTAAGTCTATAAAATTTTCATTCTGAAAACTTATTTGGTAAACACGAGAAAAATTTAAACGAAGCCATGATGAATTATTATTAATCAGGTGCGTCTGAAGGGATTCAGATAATTCTATAAACTTAAGTTCATTTGCAGCGACTAAAAAATCAAATATATCCGAAGCTTTTAAATTTTCTAAAGAAACTAAACCTCCGTATATGTATCTATATAATGAGAATGTAAATTAATGTTTTATAATAAATATTTGAAAATTATTGTATTATGCCATAACTTACTTAATGATATTACTAAATATTTCAACAGAAATATGAGGTAATTTAATTTCAATCATATCATTTTTCTTTGTAGCATTTTTAAATTTTTGACGAAAGTATAACGAACGTTGATATAATATAACTGAATGTACTTTAAAAAGTTGGATATTCGGTTGTTTACCAACTTCAATTACTACATTATAATCATATTCGCTTTCTAAAAGTTGCCTAAAGTCTTGAGAAAGTTGTTCAAAAAATTTTAAATTCATTTTACAAATACGGCCACAATGAATTTGTATGTACATATATTATTTAGAGTTTTTATGCTACACAAAAAAGTTTAGATTTTGAATCTTTCTTTTTTTGAATTAAAATAGCCTTCATGTACGACCATTCATTGTTACCTAATTTTCTCGTTACACCAGATCAAGACCGAACCGATGATTTAAATTCTGCATGTGGTTATGGCAAATTTTGTGATTTACTGCGGTAAATTTTTATTATGAATTTAGTGAATTCTCATTAGTTTTTGTGCAAATCTGTGGTAGTATAATTATAGTTATTAGACGAAACCTCGAGGTTTGCGCTGACGAAACGCGAAACCCAGTTTCGTCTTTCGTCAACTAAAATTTCAAATGACGAAAGATGTCGAAGCTGACGAAACTGCAAAGGGTGACAAACTGATAAAATATGAAGAAACTGATTATATAATAAATAAGTGCGTGTTTATATAATCTAAAATTAAAAATATACAATTTATACTTCAGTCAATTTTAATAAGAAACTTATAAAAATTTAAAATTACAAAAAAAAAAAAAAAATTTAAATATTATGGGGTGATTTCAATAGAAACAGCCCATTTTTACATATATTTTAATTGAGTTTAATCGTTTGTTTTGATTTTCGGACTGATCCGGGATTAATCAAATTTCACGATTTTTATTGGTTAACAGTTAAAGGTAAACAGTTGACTATCAACTACCCTCCAGGGGAGACCGTCCCAAATTAGGGGACGGCTAAAGCGGTGCAGAATCATGTGATCGAGAGAAAAATTTTTATTGGCCGGATGAAACGATAATCGCGATTGGCAGATTGTTGATCTCTAAAAAAAAAAATCAAACTCTCAGCAAGCTTTTGACTTAAACCGTGGTACTATTCGCTTTGACCTCCTTCACGACCTTGTATTTTTCTTACTACGTGTTGTATATTTTTTTTTTTTGCCATTGAGAAGACATTTCTTTGATTTCTTCTGTCTTTTTTTTTTTTTTT
>QKWP01000084.1:45008-101011 GCA_003550325.1 Gigaspora rosea | reverse complement strand
GCTTTAAACGACCCCCTAATTTGGGACAGTCTCCCCTGGACAACTACCCCAAGAACACCTCCAAAAATTCTGCGCAACAAATCAGATTTCAAGATCAGGTGTAACGTTACACGATCAGGAAAATTCAAAACAAATGTTTGCTTTGTCAAAAATCGCATATTTCTTGAAAAGCCGCATAAGAAACCACCTTTCATATTCTAACAAAAAAATTCCGCATCAAATTTTAGTATATACTCTGCTTTCTAACCTTGCCCTAACCTTACCCTAACTCTAACTCAATGTCTCTAACTTAATGTTAAAAGCTTATTACTCTTAAATTCTATTGTTTTGATTTCACATTACACCTGATCTCCAATTCTGATTGGTTAATTTTTGGAGGTGTTCTTGGGGTAGTTGTTGACTATCGGGTAATCTCGTGATATGTTGGCTCTACGCAGCCTCGTGTAATTTTTCTTTTACATTATCTTGATTTTTTATTATGCAAATCGACTTTCATTTATAATTGAAAACTGTCAATCATGCCAAAATTTATATGAATCTAATAAAAACTCATTTTTCAAAAAATTGTAAAAATGGGCTGTTTCTATTGAAATCACCCCATATAACTTACTGGTTTATCTATCTATAAGTTTTTGCACAATGCAGTTACAGTACCTTATATAAATTTATAAATTTACCGTAAATGTACTGTACGTTAACAAGAATGCCAATTATTAATGCTTAATGCAAATTTTCAGAAATCTAAACTCGATAATGACAATATTATAAATTCTTAAAAATTTTATTTTATAACTTTTATACTAAAACGCTAATTTTATTGTTGAAAATTGCGCTCAGCGTCCCGCAAATTTGTAGAATTTGTTAAACATGAGAATAAATAATTATTTTGCCATTTAGAAGTATTTACTGTATTTGTGAAATTATTTAACTTATCATATACATATACTAAATAGTGCTGTATTTGCACAGCCCATACAAAACATGGTAAGACAAATATTTGAAGATATATTTCTTTTATTAAAATTCAGCAATTTAAATTAATTTATAAGAATCATATGGAATTTTCGTTAATTATTTCCTGAATTTAATTTCCTATGGAATTATTTATATGTGCTAATAATAATATAATAATCTTAATTAGCAGAAAACTTGTTAAATATTCTTACATACTTGAAAGAAATACTTCGTATTCATCCATCCATATATCTTTGTAATTGGTTTACCATATGCATTTTTTATGCAGTGAAATTTTTTAAGACCTACATCATTTCTCATTCCAAAGCCAAAGTCAGACGTACTAAACCATGGACCATATGATAAGCTACCATAATAAATTGCTTTTTGATGCGTCTGTTCATTAATGCGCATGTTATAAAATGCGCATTTTCCATCACTTAGACCATTTTACTTTTTTTGCGCGTGTAACACAAACCAAAAAAGGAAATCCGATTTTGTAAATAAACTAAGTGCGTGTGATAAAAAGTTAGGGTTAGGGCCTTAGCGTTAGAGGCTATATGGTTAGAGTGATGCTTAATATAAGTAAAATTTCATTCCCATTTTTAATGATCGATTTAAACATTAGTTTTTGCGTATTTTCGCTTTTTTCTTCTTTTAGAATTCTTCGTCGGGCTGATCCGGAATAGTCAAAATTTGCACTCTCCGATCGGCTATTTCCTCTCCAGGAGCTTGTATTACCCGCGCAAATAAATGGATGCTCACTAGACTAACCACTAACAATACTAAACTACTGCAAATACTACACTGCACCCAAATAGTGGTGGCTACGAAGGAGGCATGGAAGACTTGGTCCGAATTAATAGCGTCAAATAGAGCTCTAGTTATGTCACGAAGCATAATTAGATTAGAAGTCATGGGAATGGCCACTAATTCTTATTCGAATTTTATAAATCAGCGTAATTTGTATAGCGAAGCAATTATGAATGTTTATTGAATAATTAATGAACTGCTCTTTATTGTAGGTGCACTTTGGTTGTTGTTTATACTTTTAATCACATATAATGCAATTCTTAGAATTCTAGTTATTCTAATTATTCTTTGAATTCTCGAATTCCTATCATTCCTATCATTGTATCATTCTAATATGAATCTGATTTACCATATACGAAAAATGCATCCCAAGCCACAATCTACCCTTTCACAAAGTACAGAGACTATTATAGACCTTTAAAATATCATGGACATAATAAATGGGTATCTCTATGTCATATTTATGACCATATGCCAACCCTGCTTTTGTACTGTACGTACTACCATTGTAAAAATGTAAAATTACACCCATTTATAACTGCGATTCAAATTAAAGATTATAAGAAATTTAAACCTATTATCATCTAAAATAGTTTTTAAATTAGAAAATTTAAAATTTATAAATAAAAATTTTATTATTAATTTTTATTTGAGGTATCAATCTATTTGCACTAGGCTGTATTTGATTTAATAATATTAATGGAATTTTCGTGCTCATGACCCCTGAGAATTCATGAACCCACTATCTATAAGCATTAGATTGCTTCTTTTAGCAATAATTATTTTAGGCTATCGAATAGTTTTTCCATAGTACCAAAGTTAATTGTGGTAGCCGAAGATGAAAATTTGCTCTATTATTTAAAAAATTTTAAAATTTCTTCATGCATCTTTTTATATAAAATTTAGGTCATAATTGTTAAAAAAAAAATTTTAAAATTTCTTTATGCATCTTTTTATATAAAATTTAGGTCATAATTGTTAAAAAAAAGTATAAGTGGATTTAGTAGATTTTATAAATCTAAATAAAGTTCTAAATTTTAGCTTCAGTCGATTTTTACTTTTTCCCCATTAGTGATGCAGTATAATTGTCCCAATGATTGTCATAACTTGTTCACTAGTTGCTGTAACTTGCTGTAACTATAGTAAATAATATAGTTAAGTTGCAGTTATAATTCTGTAACTTAACTATATTTTTACTATAGTTACGGCAAGTTACGGTGGTTTGTAAATATCACTAATCTACACATTAATTTTTATCATTGACGAATTTATTGATAAAATTATTTATTAAACAACAAAGCTACAATATTTGTGTGGGGCTCATAAAAATATATCAAGGGCAAGTATTTTGACAATATCACTTTCTTTTCAAAATTACAATCATTTAAAAATCCACATATGAAAATCATACGAAATATTTCATTGATTATTGAAATTGAATTAAGTTCCTCTGATATTACAATAAATTGTTTGATAATATTAAATATTTAAAATACGTCACTAGCAATAATTATCAAGAGAAATGTTACTGCATATTCAACCGACCAAAATATATTTTTCATTTTAATAAACTAGTAACCAAAGCTATTAATTATATTGCATACTTGAAATGCTTTATATTCATTTATTAAAAACTATCCATTAGTATTTCTTATAGAATTATTATATGAATGTTTCTGACAATAACATTGTTTAATTTCTGCATTAATATTAATAAAGTGAGACTGAAGGAATCAGTTAATGCTATGAGTTAAAGGCATTTTCAGTGACTAAGAAATAAATATATTTGAAACTTCAAAATTTTTTAAAGAAACTAAGCTTCATAGGTATACCTATGATAAAATAAGAATATAAAATTAATCTTTTATAATGATGTAAATTTTTGAAATTAAAATATTCTATATTATTTACTGAATAATTACTAAATATTTAACAGAGAATATGAGGTAACTTAATTTCAATAATGTTATTTTCCTAATTGCATTTGTAAATTTTTGTCGAACATTGATATAAGATTGTTGAACATACTTCAAAAAGTTGATTGTGTGCCGATAGAGATAGTTAAGTAGTTTTCCTGTTAAAATATTACGTGCTTTTCTATTATTTCGAATAATAATTTATAATGCGATCTGAGTTTGCGAATTTACCATCATTATCGGTATCTTAGAAATTCTTTTGATTAAATAATTTGCTCCAAACATTGCAAAAGTTCATTATTTTTTTAGTCGCTTTAATAGTTTGTAAAATTCTTATTTTGCTAACATTTTAATCGTCAATAAAATTTTAATATTAATAAATGTCGCGTAGTATTGGTGAGCCCTTATACTTAGTAAGGGGAGTGCTAATTGATAACAAAGTAAATACCGACGCGGGAAATGCATTAACTTGTTCTTCGATCGAGTCACCTTTTGATATAATCGACCAGAATTATGTCGGTAATTATAGACGCGGGCCGTGATCGTCGATCATTGAGGTACGTAATTCAATTGTGGATAAAATAGTAAAACAATGAGGAAGTATTAAGAGAAAATGTAAACCAAAATTAGCAGTCTTTGATTATTGAATTTTTATAAGAGTGCTAAGCTAGTCAATAAAGTACAGTAAACCTTTGAGTTGGATATTAGAAACTGTAGACACTATTAACCCCTTGATAATAAACCACATATAAAACTTGTAGTAATTAACTTGAAATTTCATACTTATTTGTGAAGAAGTAACTTCGATTTGTAACATTTTTCAAAAATTTTTTTACGTATTAATTAAATTGTATTTTGAAATCGAATTATTTAATTAGAAATTTTTTTCATAGAAATTTTTTTACATAGATATAGTATATGTAATCTAATTCGGAGATTAATTATAACCTGTCTCAGATTTTCTATTTACTTCGTCGTTGACTCATGACAAAATGCATAATGAATTATAGTTATAGAATTTATATATAACATTTGGACGTAATTAATACAAGGAAAATTAAAGATGAAAATTATCAGCTGCAGAGTTAATGTAATGCTTATATAGCTTAAAATTAATCTTTATATGAGTTTATTAATTTTTGTGGAATTAACATATTATAACGAGCTGTTGACTTAATACGCGACACGTTCCCAAACCATGTGATAATTAGTATCACCGAAACCAATGCTATACTAATTATTACATAGTTTGGGAGTTTCCTGTTCTCTTAATTATTGTTTACACAAACCGCATTTTCAAAGAAAAAAATAACGCTATCGACAGTTTATCTTCACATGAATATTTTAGTTTAATTTACTGCATGTACCAGTGGGGTGTGCGGCGCACTATGTAAAACAAAATTATGTATGGTATCATATAAAAATCTATTATCAAAGATTTTTTTGTTTTTGTGCAACCATGATGATCACCTATTAATTTATTAATTACAATGCCGCTACAACTAATGCTACGTTAATACAGTTAAAAATAATTAATTAATATTGATGTAAATAATTAATTAATATTGATGTAAAAATGACATTTTAATTTAATAAATTATTGAAAATATTTGAGGCGACTTCAGGCCCAAATTGCTGTAAATTTAGTTCTTGAAGTGGTGTTTTTTGCCGATTCGCTTGCATTTTTTTTGATGTTTTTTAAAACGTGCATTTTTTAAGTGAAATCGCTGTTTATTTGACCTATATATACCCATGTTTCTGGATTTAATTAGATGCACAGCTTTAACGGCACATAATTCCAATATGAAATTTTGAGAAAATTAATAGCAAGTTTTAAAGAACTGAACAATAGAACGAAATTTGCATTTGAATAAAGGAAAAATTTACCAATTCATTTAAAAATTCGCTCAGCAAACCAAATAAAGTATAAAATTAAAATCGTTTTGAGAAAAAAAAATTTTTCCCATAAATATTTTTTAAAAAAAGATTCTATTACTTTATAGTCGTAATAAGAAAGAGTCGATTTATATTGAAATTTCCGGCAGAAAAGAAAAATTGCAGTCGGTGCATCTAAAAAAGTGTGACCTAGCTTTATATATAAGTTTTATATATAAAAATACTTATCGATCATTACGTATATTAGTTTATAGTTTATCAATCGACAATCACTTAAAAATCTGTCATAATAGACTTCTGATTTACATACCACATCAAATGATATTAAATAAGAAATCTTTCACACTACATCTCCTCTTTAATTATCATAGCAATACTTAGTAAAATGACATCAGAATTTTTTAGGAAACTTTCGCAAGATTTTTACTCAACTGCTTGAAAGTGAATATGGTTATGATGTGAAATTTGAAGTTGGAGGACAATTATGTACTCGCTTTTTTAAAGCAAATTCGGTAATCTTATACCAATGTTCCCATATTTTGGTCAGAAATTAGCAAATGCGAATAAGAAAATTAATGTTATAGAAATTAAGTTACCTCATGTCTCTACCGAAATATTTATTATCATAATTAGGTAAGCTATGATTTTATTGCTACTATTTATAATTACGTGAAAAATAACCCAAAATTTTATTTGTGGATACATTTATAGTGGTGTAATTTCTTTAGAAAATTTTAAAGCTTCAGCTATATTTAATCTATTGGTCATTAATGATGAGTTCATGTTTCCAGAATTAGTTAACCACTTTCAGCATATACTAATTGATAACAATGCATCATAACTTCGTATGAATTTTCTTGTGAAGCTTTCAAAATGAAAATTTTATAGACTTACAAAAATTTTGCAATGATATTCTTGCAAAACACCCAAGAATGATTTTCGACTCTGATGATTTTAATGCTCTTCAATAAAATGCTTTAATTTCACTTTTAAAAAATGATGATTTACAAATGGAAGAATTAGAAGGTCATTTTTTGGGGAAAAACGGAACCTCCAAATTTACCACCTAATCTTAAAGAATGGACTGACGATAATTTTAAGTCTTCAAAACTACTCTTCAAAATTGTCTTCCTCACATCAGGTATTTTCAAATTTCTGGTGATGTCTTAAAGAAAATTAAACCTTATCGAAATATTCTTGGAGAGAACACATGGGATGACATGATGTCAAAATTAGTAGCTCCATAATTTTTACCTCCTCGTAAAAAAACAATAGTGTAACTTCCTCCTCGAAAAGCTTTCATCATCTTCAATAATCACATTACAACGTGCAGCGGAAATTTCTTCATGGATTAATCGGCATTCGGCAATTTATGAAGATACAGAAGTTCCATATGAATCTAAGCTTTTACTTAGTGGTATTAGGGATGGGTTTACAGGTAAAACATTTCATAGGTTTTGTGACAATATATCTGGAACTGTTGTTGCTGTTAAGGTTAATGACAAGAATGAAATACTTGGTGGTTATAATCCTCTTATCTAGAAAGTTGGTAATGAATATGCGACTACTGCCGATAGTTTTATTTGTTTTATTTTCTCTTTAAAAATGGAAGTTTAAATGAATATATTCTTAGTCGTGTAACAAGGAAATCAGAAGCAATGTCTTATAATCCAGTAATTCCCTTGGAAGTAATGTGATGTGATGCTAAAATGTGGTATCATTCTATTGATTGTGGATGGATGTTTTCTATATATGAATATAAGTATTTCAAATTGTAAGATTTAATACACTTATTTAATAAGGTATAATTTAGTTTTTATAAATTTAAAGATATTTTTGCTTTTTTTCGAGTATAGTATAAATAAATATTGATAAAATAACCTGGGTCAAAAATTTGATTTCATTAAAAATTTTGATTTTATTTTAGATTACAAACAATACAAAATTATATAATGATGGTTTTGCCATAAATAAATACCTGTAATAAATTCAAATGATCGGTATGCTCAATAAGGCAGGACAGATAAAAATACTTTAACGCAATAATATTACATAACAAACAATATATCTTTTATAGGAAAATTAAAATTTAATTAGAACCGTTCTAAAGTTCAAATCGTACAGTACATCTACAAGTTAAAATAATTTTTCATAGATTATTCCATGTAGCAAAACTTCCAAAGTAAATATTTAAGTCTCTATTCAGGATAAAGGTATACAAAATAATGTTAATGCTTCAAATTTAAATAATTTCTCTTAATTAGCATATTTTGTATGTATAAATCCAATTTAACGACCTATGACTAGAGATGGGTTTCATGCGTGCGCATGATTCCTCAATCATGCGCATGAATGCGCATTAATGCGCATAATTCCGAATCATGCGCATTTTATCCCATCAAAATTTTATATAGAAAAATTAAATATAAAATAAGTATAATTAACTTTCTAATCTATCTATATACTTCAATTCTGGGTCTGTTCGCTTTAACATCGCTTTAACATTTTTGATTGGTCGTATTCGAAAAATGTGACCTAAATGTAGGAAAACTAACAGAAATACGTAAGATGATTATGACTATTATCATGGTCTAGTAATTATAACATTCGAGTAATTATTATATCATTTTTTGATACCCTTATTAACGCCCTTAAACAGCACAAGATCGTGAACTTGAATTTTCCAAATTTACTTTTGTTGTTTGATTGCCTAATATTTACAAACTATTTTGGGCTAAAAAATTCCCGAATTTGAAACCGTTTTGTAGAATGGTATCAAGTTCAATAATAAGTGCAAGTGCAAGAACAAGTGCAAGAACACGACAAATGCTCCGCTATAGATAAAACATATGATTAATAAAAAAAATAGTGAATACATTAGCGAATATCAAAAAAAGTTACATTCAATCTAATATTTAATGATTGATTTCTAGAATTTTGGACAGAATTTTTGCCGCCCAGATTATCTGATAATCAACTAATTTTCTCAGTGACTCATAGTTTTTGTCGATCTACTAACCAATAAAATTACGGTTATGTTCAAAGGTGATCAATGAGCTAAAATTCTCTTTGCAATACTTATTTTAAAAATTGGCATTCACCAATAAAACTAAGCTGCATACTATTTGTTATTGGAGTAATGAGCTTTGTAAAAACTTTTTATAGCTAGCTTATATTGATTCAAACCAACCCACTATATATTGCAATTACTGGTATAGCGAACAAATTTTGTAATAGAATTTTTTTATAAAAACTCATGATAAAAATCAAAATAATTCTAATCAAAACTGGCTCAACCATATTGAAATAGAGTATGAATTCTGTGGCAGAATTTTATAATAACATAATTTTAAAGCAAACTAACTCAATCTTAACCATATACCGTAGTTAACAGAATAGTATGTTCAGTAACAAAATTTTTTGTGACGATTCAATGCAAACCAACTCAGCATATTTATAAATATTATATGCAAAGTTGATCATTCGTTTTGCATTACGGATTTTAAAATTCGGAACGGAAGGCGGATTTTTTCTTCTTTTTCTGCAAATAGAATGATGTTCACATTTAAGGTTATACGAGGTTAAATTTCCATTTTGCACAACAAGGAATCAAAAAATTGAGCCGGCAGTCATATGTTTCCTGTCAGTCCTATCGGACAATTACGGGAAATCAAAGTCCCTATCGAATGAAAATAGCGGGAAAAAATAAGTGTCAAAAATCGAACAATTGGCACAATTGGAAACAAAAAAAAAAAAAAATTGAAAAAATTGAAAAAGTGGGACGGCGGGTAATGCAAAACGAAAAATCAACTTTGCGTGTCCTAATGCGAATTTACAGATTTTAACTAAGATTCTAAAATTTTATACAAAGCTCACGTGGCAGAACCACGGGTCAGGTGTCAAATTATATAAGATAGCAACGATGAAGTTTACAATTAGCAAATTTGTAAAAATTTATATAGCTTATATATATAGGCAAAATCTGATTAAGAATCAATATATAGTATCTTTATTTAGATATATTTTCAATAAAGATAAAAATTAAAAAATTTTTTTATCATGCGGTATCATGCGCATTTTATATATCATGCGCATTGATGCGCATTAATGCGCATTTTATTATAAAATGCGCATTTTACCCATCTCTACCTATGACTAAGTATTAATTGTATTCCAGCATTTGAAAATTGCTTTTTAATAACATATAATAATCCAATATCAAACTTAGATAATATTCCTATATTCAGGCATGTAAAAATTATTAATTTTTTAAAAATATCAGTAAATATTGAATATGACATGCTGTTGTATTGTTTCAGTCGTTTTGACTGAATTTTATATCTGAGAGCTTTAATTTCTTGAGAACGTATACTTGGTGGCTTTTTATTAGCCTTACTTTTGTATCTTATTTATGTCATCATATTCACATTAATAAATTTTCTAATATGACGGTATCTTTTATTCCTTAATGGTATTTTCCTTTAACGAAAATACTCGATATCTGAATTTTTCCTATTTTTTTTTTCGTAATTATTATATCTTTTATGAGATTTAAGAAATATCATTATCAGTCTCTTATTTATACTCAATATATTTTACTTCTGAGAGTTTATAATGGCTACTTTAATGAAAATTCGCGTTCAGCGTCCTGCAAATTTGTAGAATTTGTTAGACACGACAATAAATAATTATTTTGGTATTTAGTCTGTTGAAACGTTTTCATAATTAATGATACAGTATTAATTTTTACAATTGAAGTATTTACTGTATTTGTAAATTATTTGAACTCGTTATATAACATATATTAAATAATGTAGCTATCTGTGCAGCCCATACAAAAATATGATAAGACGAATTATTTGAAGATATTATTTCTTTTAAAATACTGTGATTTTATTTTTATCCTTATCAGAATTACTGGAAAGCATTTTATTAAAATACAGTAATTCAAATAATAATATATAGGAATCATTCGGAATTTTTGTTAATTGTCGTCTGAATTTAATTTCCATGAAATTAAATAAATTATTGATATATTAATTTTAATTATCAATATATTTTGAAGTGAGATGTTTACAGTCTGTCCCACTGATAAAAAATAAAAATGTATCAAATATATTTTTTTATTTATATGTGTAATAATATAATAACCATAATTAGCAGAAAAACTGTCAAATATTCTTACATACTTGAAATACTTCATATTCATCTATAGAAAACCAACCTTTTGACTTTGTAATTGGTATATCATATGCATCTTTCCCGAACCACCATTTTTTAGGATCATAGTTATCTCCCATTCCAAAGTCATGTCTACCAAACCATGGACCTTGTTTTATGCTACCATAACAAATTGCTCTTGATGCGTCTATTACACGACTAAGAATAGATTCATTTAAATTTCCATTTTTTAAAGAGAAAATAAAGCTATCGGCAGTAGTTGCATGTTCACTATTATAATTACCAACTTTCCAGATAAGAGGATTATAACTACCAAGTATCTCGTTCGTACTATTATTCTTTACAACAACCACAGTACCAGGTATATTATCACATAGCTTATGAAATACTTTACCTTTAAAGCCATCCCTACTACCTCTAAGTAAAAGTTTAAATTCATACGGAATTTCTGTAGTATCATAAATTGTCGAACGTCGATCAATCCATGATGAAATTTCTGCTGCATGTTGTAATGTGATTATTGATGAGGATAGTGTAATAACATTACGAGGAGTTAAAATGGGAAAAGTGATAGGTAGATCTGGATCTACAAATCTTGACATAATGTCATCCCACAGGTTCTCTTCAAGAATACTACGATAAGGTTTAATTTTCTTCATTACATCTTTGCCAGTAATTTGAAAGTATCTAATATGGGGAAGGCAGTGTTTAAGTGTGGCTTTTAAAGACTTAAAATTTTCATTATTCCAATCTTTAATATCAGCTGGTAAATTTTGAGTATTTGCCTTTCCCCAATGGATAACTTTATCCCAAACTTCTGATTCTTCCATTTGTAAATCATCATTCTTTAAAAGTGCAATTAAAGCATTTTCTTGAAAAGTAGTAAAATTATCAGAGTCAAAAACCATACTTGGATATTTTGCAATAATGTCATTGCAGAATTTCTGTAAGTCTATAAAATTTTCATTCTGAAAACTTATTTGGTAAACACGAGAAAAATTTAAACGAAGCCATGATGAATTATTATTAATCAAGTGCGACTTAAGGGATTCAGATAATTCTATAAGCTTAAGTTCATTTGCAGCGACTAAAAAATCAAATATATCCGAAACTTTTAAATTTTCTAAAGAAACTAAACCTCCGTAGATGTATCTATATAATGAGAATGTAAATTAAGGTTCTATAATAAAAAATATGTGAAAATTATAGTATTATATTATACTACAACTTACTTAATAATTTTACTAAATATTTCAACAGAAATATGTGGCAATTTAATTTCAATCATATCATTTTTCTTTGTAGCATTTTTAAATTTGTGACGAAAATATAACGAACGTTGATATAATATTACTGAATGTGCTTTAAAAAGTTTGATATTTGGTTTTTTACCAACTTCAATTGCTACATTATAATCATATTCGCTTTCTAAAAGTTGCGTAAAGTCTTGAGAAAGTTGTTCAAAAAATTTTAAGTTCATTTTACAAATACGGCCACAATTAATTTGTATGTATATTATTTAGAGTTTTTATGCTACACAAAAAAAAAGGTTAGATTTTGAATCTTTCTTTTTTTGAATTAAAATAACCTTCATGTACGACAGTAAGTGGCATTCTAATTTTCACGTTACACCAGATCAAAGACCGATGTTTTAAATTCTGCTTGCGGTTATGGGTAATTTTGTGATTTACTGCTGTGATTTTTTTTTTTATGAATTTAGTGCAATCTCATTAGTTTGGTTTCGCGCTGACGAAACGCGAAACTCAGTTTGTCTTTAGTCAACTGGTGACGACGCTGACGAAACTGCAAAGGGTGACAAACTGATAAAATATGAAGAAACTGATTATATAATAAATAAGTTCATGTTTATATAATCTAAAATTCAAAATATACAATGTATACTTCGGTCAATTTTAATAAGAAACTATAAAAAATTTAAAATTACAAAAAAAACAAATTCTAAATAATATAACTTACTGGTTTATCTATTTATAAGTTTTTGCACAATGCAGTTACAGTCCCTTATATAAATTTATAAATTTACCGTGCGTAAAAGGATGCCAATTATTAATGCTTTAATGTAAATTTTCAGAAAGCTAAACTCGATAATGACATATTATAAATTCTTAAAAATTTTCATTTTATAACTTTTATGCTAAACGCTAATTTTATTGCTGGAAATTGCGTTCAGCGTCCCGCAAATTTGTAGAATTTGTTAAACATGAGAATAAATAATTATTTTGGCATTTAGTCTATTGAAACAGTTATTTTACAGTTGAAGTATTTACTGTGTTTGTGAAATTATTTAACTTATCATATACATATACTAAATAGTGCTGTATTTGCACAGCCCATATAAAACATGGTAAGACAAATATTTGTAGATATATTTCTTTTGTTAAAATACAATAATTTAAATTAATTTATAAGAATCATATGGAATTTCGGTAATTATTGCCTGAATTTAATTTCCTATGGAGTTATTTATATGTGCTAATAATATAATAACCTTAATTAGCAGAAAACTGTTAAATATTCTTACATACTTGAAATATTTCGTATTCATCCACCCATATATCTTTGTAATTGGTTTACCATATGCATTTTTTATGCAGTGAAATTTTTTAAGACCTACATCATCTCTCATTCCAAAGCCAAAGTCAGACGTACTAAACCATGGACCATATGATAAGCTACCATAATAAATTGCTCTTTGATGCGTTGTTACACAAATAAGAATAGATTCATTTAAATTTCCATTGTTTTTAAAGAGAAAATAAAGCTATCAGCAGTAGTTGAATATTCTCCATTATTATTACTAACTTTCCAGATAAGAAGATTATAATCACCAAGTATCTCGTTTGTACTATTAATCTTTATAGCAACCACATTACCAGATATATTATCACATAGCCTATGAAATACTTCACTTTTATAACCATCCCTACTGCCTCTAAGTAAAAGTTTAAATTCATACGGAACTTCTGTAGTATCATAAATTGTCGCGCTATGACGAAATCTTTGCTGCATGCTGTAATGTGATTATTGAGATGAGAGTGTAATACCAATATATGTTCTTCATAGTTATGCACCATCTTGAAAACACTTTTCTCTAGAAGAATAGAGTTTAACCACTTTAAATCTATTACCAAGATCCTTTTTTTTTGGACCTTTTTTGGGAACCAAAAATACTGGACTCATTTCCAAAAGAAGCTGTGCTCTCTCTCTATTGCGAAAACCTTATTAACTGATCAAATTACTTTTTTACCTATTGCTTCTGATCCTTTAACAAACTGTATTGTCATGGAACCTATTTTCTAACAAGTCTATAACTACTGGTGAAGGACTACTCTATGCTTCCAATAACTTAGAGCCTCAATTGATTGCATCTTTCCCACAACTAAAACTTTCTCCTCTCTCATATTTTTCTTTAATGCGACCACCCATGTGTAGTCAATCCTGGGACTTTTGGGTTTGGGTAGGACCCGAGTACTTGATGAGGGACAGTTGTAGGCAATATGTCCAAACTCCACAGGCAGTGCAGGTATGTGTTTGAAAAGAAGAATGCTCCCTACTTCTTTTTTCATACTTTTCATAAAATTCACCACTTTCTGACCCCGGAAGAAAAAGGTGATGTTTTCTCTTCTTATGATAGTAACCTCGTGACTTGTTACTATTAAACCAACCAAGTGAATAATTGGACCAGCTTGACCAATAAGAGGAATCTGGCCATTGTACTTTTTCATCATCTTATTATTACTACTCACTATTTGCAATGCCACATTCCAACACTTACTATTAGCAAGCCTCAACATCACAGCACAAGTCTCAATCTCCTCTCTAATATTATCAAACTCCTTCTTTAATGGACCTGGAAGCATCTTGATGACTTTGTCAAAATGGTTTCCAATCTTTGTTAAGAATTTATACTCATGCTGGTTGGTCACATGACTTTGATAGCTTAACCTTCAGCCAATGTTCCAAGTGATTATCTTCTTCAATTTCTATATGAACCATAGAAAATTCCTATCCATCTTTTTATCAATATTTTCCAATATTGTCAAAAAAAATATATCAACTGGAACTGAATAAATATTTTCTTTCCTTGAAAGAGGCATCTAAGCTCATCTTTCATCACATCATCTGCTTCCTTGAAAGCTGGATCACCATCCTCCTCCTCCAAATCAATGATCTCTTCTGAACCAAAAACTCCATTATCTGTTTATCAAGGTGCCCACTTGCTTCCCTATTACTGTCACCCGACTCTCCACCAGACTGACCCTGAGGAGCTATAGGCAACTTTACAACCTTCGAAGTACTTGTTTAGCCTTTCACCTGGCTCCTCCTTATTTCCTTCCGAAGCTACACCAAAAGCCACACATAAGTTCTTAAGTTCGTTTAAGGTTAACTTGGTCTAACCAACAGTGGGCATTGAAATATTTATAAGGGCAGTTTTTTAACAAAAATTTTACAAAAAATACAAATGTGAATCCTATGAAAAGCCAGCCTTCTACTAGGCGAGTGATAGTGAAGAAGAAAATAACCCTTCTTAATTCGGAAACAATGCTTAAATACTACTACCTTCCTCTTTCGCCCCTATCATTATACATGCATCAAATAATTTACCCGATTACTAAAATTCATACAAAACACAACAATAAAATAATCACATGAATCATAATGCAAATCAGGAAATACCATTTTATTCCGACAACCTATAAAAGGTTAAAACAAAGATCGTGGTGATTTACTGTAAAAAAAAAAAAAATTACGTATGTACGTATGTCGATACTTGATGTCATGACACTCAGTATTTGGTTGATTCATGAATTTTACTATGTACTATGATTTACCTTAAAGAATTTTGTTACAAATCGATACACAATACTGTATGTGGTTAAGGTTGATTTTGTTTAAACAATTGCCTGCTCATTGAGTTTGCTGACTATACTAATGCTATTATTACTTTTAATTCTTTCTACTAATATCTTCTGTATTAGCTTCTTTACTATTCAAGTGCGCCTGAGTTTAAATCGACTTTCAGGTTCCGAATTTCAGTGTCACGTATACGGGATCACGATTTGTGGCTTAACCAATTTATATAAAAAGGGTTGATTACTAATTTTTTTAATTTAGCTAAGGCCGTTTGAAGTTAATTTTTTGGTTAACATCACCCCCCTCCCTCAGCTGAAGTCTCCCCCCGAAAACGAACAGCCAATCAAAACGCTGGATGACTCTCGCCAGTCACATGATTTATCAACCAATGAAATTGGCCCATCTTTGGTCATTTTTATATGTTCGTTTCATATGTTCGTTTCATTTTACCCCCCCCCCATCCACCCCTCCCAAGAATCCTGGAAAAGTGATGTTAATCGAAGAATCAACTTCAAACGGCCTAACTAACAATAACGGGTCTCTTACGAATCACGGAACAAGAAACTACGACAAATAATATACGTTAACGACCTTGTAGCAAGTGGGAAATTTTTTTTATTTTACTCTAATCGGCCCCGGCCCATGAAAGTATGGGTCGACCCTCAGCCCGCCGCCGGCCCGACCGGTAGGGCCGGGACCGGCCTATATCACTAGTCTAGTTACTAATAAGCGTTCTTATATACCGTAATAAGTTCAAAACTGAAAAGTTCTTGAAAATTCAAAAATTAACAGATTTTAATATGAAATATTGTATAACTAAATGTCTTCTCGCTATGTCCGCGCGATAAACTTGATTCACAGATTTTCAAACCGTTAAAATTTTACTGTACAACGTGATATTTCATAATAGAAGGATCGTATGCAGAATCAAGTATTTATTTGTACATGCTTATTTCTCGACTAACAACAGGGATATAACTATACAGAGAACCCTCCCTAAGTGCACCCTCCCTAAGTGCACACACTCTCTAAATGCACGCTTAAATTTGGGGCCAAATATATAGATGACCTCCATAAATGCACTTTTTCTTATTGTTCTCTAAGTGCACGTCATTAAAGTTTAGTCCCAAGGGTGTGCATTTAGAAAGGGTTCTCTGTATTTTTAACATAATATGTACTGCCAAATTAAACTTTGTAATTAACACTTTTAACTTTTTTTGTTCTTTTCCGCAATGTTGTGTTCTTTTTATTTTATTTTACCTTTATTGATACGTATTTAGGATCCAACGAAGTTCTCGAACAGGGATCGGCCAAACATTTGCCAAGTATATTGAAGTTAGAAATTCTAGGAACAAAATAACTTGCATCGTAATACAAATAAGGATTAAATGACTTGTAACCTACGGTTACAGAATAAATTTATAACCGTAAATACTAAGATCAGGTGTAACGTGATTATCAAACCAAACTTTCTATAAAAATAAAACCGTGCGATTAAGGTTAGGGTTAGAGTGAGGCTTGGTATAAGGCTTTTGGGTTAGAGAGGGCTTTAGTTACATTAAAATTTAGCAAGGAATTTTTTTTGTTAGAAACCGAAAGGTAGTTTCATATGTGAAATTTTGACTTAGAAGCAATTTAACGTTTGTTTTGACTTTTTCAAATGTGTAACGTTACGCCTGATCTTAGAATTTGATGGCTTGTTGGGATGGGTTACAGTAACCGCGGTTACAAATTAATTAATCCTACAAATAAAAAAACGAATAGAATTTTCTACAGAGAAAATGACACATTCGATATAGATAGGAAAAAAGACTCGGATCTATTCATGAAAATGCATAATATAAAGGGCAACTTCAACCTTTACTACATGTTTATCCATCATTATTCTTTTAATTATTACACTCTCCCGTTATTACGTTTTTTGATTATATACCGAATAAAAAAGTTTTTGCCGTGATTTATACGCATGAAAATATTAAACGTTTTATCTTGCAAATTCAGTGATTAGATTACATAAATTAAATTTAATCATGAAGCACATTAAAGATAAATGCGTAAATTGCGGTAAAAATCGAAATCTTAAACCTAATAAACTATGCACTTGTTGCAATTCCAAACAAACTAAATGTATCGGCTGTAGCAGAAAAGTAAAACTTTGCTATGAAAATAATAAATTATGTACTGAATGTTATCATGCACGACAAATCCTGAATATAAATAGTGGAAATCAAGATATTGACAATTTAATTAAGGCAACGCACAATAAACAAATTAAATATAGATTAGAGTGGATCCCATTCACGGACTTTGTAGACATAAAGCAAATTGGGTCTGGTGGTTTTAGTGAAGTCTTTACTGCTACATGGACAAAAGGAACTTTAAATAGTTTTAAAACTCGAAATAAAAATATGACTGTTGTGTTAAAGGTACTTAAAGATTCCTCTAACATTAATTCTGCATTCTTAAATGAGGTATATAAATAAGTGAATTTATCATTTAACCTAATTTAATTTTAATAGATTATTAATATTTTTTTGTAGTTACAAAATATTGTTGAAAGTCAGCCTAATTCATCCCGACGTCAACTTGTTCAATGTCATGGAGTGTCACGACATCCTAATACAAATAATTATATATTTGTTATGTCTTATATGTCTCATGGAAGTTTGAATGAATATTTATCAAGTGATTTTGAAAATNTCAGCCTAATTCCAGCCAACGTCAACTTGTTCAATGTTTTGGAGTGTCACAAGATCCAAAACAAATAATTATATATTTGTTATGTCTTATATGTCTCATGGAAGTTTGAATGAATATTTATCAAGTGATTTTGAAAATATTACTTGGATTATGAAAGGAAATATTCTTAGGAGTATTGTTTCAGGCATTAAATGGATTCATGAAAATAAAATCATACACCGCGATATACACGGTGGAAACATATTAATAAAAAATAAACCATATAATTTTGGCTACTCCTTTGTTGCGGATTTAGGATTTAGTCGACCAGCTAAAAAAGATTCAAAAAATTCAGAAATATATGGGATTATGCCATATATCGCACCTGAGGTATTCAGGAAAAAACAATATTCATTTAGTTCAAATATTTATAGTTTAGGAATGATTATGTGGGAACTTACATCTGGACGTCGTCCCTTTTGTGATCGGGCGTATAATGTGGATCTTGCGCTTAGTATATGCGATGGATCACGTCCAGAGATTACTGAGGATACACCACAATGTTGGGCTATTTTAATGCAAAAATGTTGGTGTTCGGAGCCTTTAGAGAGGCCATCTATTAGTGAAATATATAGTGAAATAAATTCCAGATATTGGAATTTAGATAAAATTTTTACAGAAGCAGAAAATAAACGGCAAGAATTATTTAAGTCCGGGAAATTCATTGCTAAACATATGCATCCTCAATCTAAAACTTATAGCAAATTATTAACTCCAACTATAGATTCTTTGCTTTCAATATTACATCAAAAGCCTAAATTTTCTACGTCAGGCTCTGTAAATTCTTTTCAAACATTGGCAGTGCTTCATCTTGTATTATGTAAGTAAATTTGTTCGTTATCTGCATATTGAATAATTACTTTGTGGTTGTCTCTAATTAAACGGATATACAGTTCTGAGTTTTTTTAAAGACATTAGCAGTTTAAATTCAACATCAAACCCGCAAATTTCAAAAAAACACACATTGGATTTTTTATTAAATAAAGATAATAGTAAGTTTAAATTTAATATTTAATTAATTATCGTTCTAAACGTATTACTAGACTTATTTATGGTATTGCATTTATGAGATGAATTAAAACGAAGAAAAGTAATCAATAATGGTAACTTACTATTAAACTGAATGTTTGTATTTAAAGTTAATGAATTTTTATTAATTATATTATTTAATATTTAACCCGCAATCTTACTTTGAATATCAACATAACTGATAATAAATTTATATACAAATTAATTTCAACTAATTAAAAAGAAATATTAAGTTCACAGCCGTATACCTTAACAATAACGGAAGCCATTTATAATATTAAGAGCTTGAGCAATTTAAATTTGAACCATGATAAGCTAAGTAATGAGGCAGGAAAAGTTCGAGCTGAAGCTCTAAATACAAATCCCACATTTAGTTACTTAGATTTGAGTTCAAAAGATTTATGCAATGGGGCAGGACAAGGAATAGCTAAAGCTCTATGCAATAATCACACATTGACTAATTTAAATTTAGAAGGAAATTATCTGGGCGACGAAGCAGGAATAGCACTAGCTGAGGCTCTGTCCAAGAACATTACTCTTATGTACTTTAAAAAATAATCGATTAAGTAATAAAGCAGGAATAGCACTGGCTGAAGCATTATGCAAAAATTCAACATTAACTAATTTAAATTTAAGTAATAATAAAGAGTTGAGTGAATCAGCAGTAAAGGCACTGGAAGAAGCTTTATGCATAAATATTACGTTAACTAATTTAGATTTAAGGGTAGAGTACACTATTTGCAAATCCTTATAATAAGGCAGAATGGGGGATAACGGTGCCAAATAATCCTTTTTCATGATGGTTGTGCTGATTATTATATTGGTAACGGGGTGGCGTTTTTGCTTTGCGATGCACTTACGTATTATTCATGCATATGTGTGCATATTACATGAATATTAAGTATACAGGATTCGTTCATTTATATGTACTGTATTATATTTTTTCTCACAAATTTTATTTTAAAATAAGATGTTAATACTTGCAATCATGATTAACATGACAAGAAAGATTCTACGGCAATACCCGTGAATCCTGTTATTGATCATTGCGACAAGTTTTTTTTTCGAGTCGACGTGAGGTCGACGGATCGAAAGATGCCAAGCAGGGGAAGGTGCCCCTGAAACCAATGGTGGAAACCAGTCCGAACTGGGTTGATCAAGCTCAAAGCCGAATTGATGCAACCAACTTCAGGTGAGTATGAATTTAATGTCCTGCCTTAAATGGCAATCACTAACCCGATAAGGATCGCTGTGAGAATAAAAGCAAGTCGCAAACTCAAGTTGCGGCAGACCACAATTCGCAATATGAATTGCTATTTTCGGAAGCTTATCCCGTATCAGTTTAATTATGCATAACGACAAANTGAATTGCTATTTTCGGAAGCTTATCCCGTATCAGTTTAATTATGCATAACGACAAACTACAGTTAAATGTAATAAGTGCATTCATCAAATAAAACTTAACTCCGGCATATTAGTCCGGACTAATCCAACTTTTGGAACATGCGTGCAATACTTTTCAATATATGTTGTGCATTGGGATAATCATTCACGATTAATATGGTGAGTAGGCTCCTCTAATAAGTTGCATGTGTACAAGATTTTTTCATATATGTTAGTTGATCGTGATACTCAGTAGGTTCTCGCGCATGATATTTTATCCGTAAATGTAGTTATGAAAAAACTTATTTAAAACCAATTTTGTCTGACCAGTCGTTTCTGGTGATCCCTGATTAGTTATCTTTTTGATCTATTGACTTCTGTCAACTGACAAAAAAAAAAGATTTGTAACAGACCACCAGGGTGAAAATGAAGTTTAATTCTTTTCTAACGATGGTTTTCAAGAGAATGTGTGTATAATTAACCATAATCATTTAATCATTCAATAAATACCAGGGTGAGTACGAAGTTTAATTTGTCACTTTAACGATTGTGTTTTAGAAAAATGTATGATTAACTATAATCATTTAATCATTCAATAAATTACCAGAATGAATATGAAATTTAATTCTGTTCAAATGTATGATTAACCGTAAACATTTAATCATTCAATAAAATTACCATGACGAGTATTATTTTTAATTCGGTTCACTTTAATGTGATTGTGTTTCAAGAGAATCATCTAATCACTCAATAAATCATCAGGGTGAGTATGAAGTTTAATTCTGTTCACTTTGATGATTGTGTTTTAAGACGATGTATTATAAGCCATAATCCATTTAATCGTTCAATAAATCACCAGGGTGAGTATGAAGTTTAATTCTTTCCAATTTAACAATTGCATTCTATGTGCAATTAACGATGATCATTTAATCGTCCAATAAATTACTAGCATGAGTATAAAGCTTAATTTTTTTCGGTATATCTATGCTCACTAAAAATTATTGCAAAATCGCGCAACCGGACAACAACCAAGTAATTGCTCAATTATTATTGCTCGATTAGCTACTTTATTGCTATATACGAAAAAACATATGGGAATAGGTTCGCTATCCAAAAAAAACTCTAGATTAATACTTGAAACTCAATACCTAATAGTCTATGAAAACTTATCTGAACCTGTACCAATCATTCTCTCAACCTATCAGACACATTAACTACTGACCCTTCAGTCCCAAATTTCCTAAACCCAAAGGTCCCACCACACCCTGCCTACAACATGAAACCGCAACATAAGCAAGATAACTAACATACGTATATAGCTAAAAAGAGAATCGGGACGTCATCTTGTGTATCTCTTTTCAGGTACTTGCACTGACACTGCAGCTGTGGACCCTAACTGTCCATTAATAAGGTCCTTGCACTGCCACTGCAGCTGCGGAGCCTAACTATTCATTAATAAGGTCCTTGCACTGCCACTGCAGCCGCGGAGCCTAAATTCATTAATAAGGTCCTTACACTGCCACTGCAGCCGTGATTCTAACTTACCATTAATAAGGTCCTTGCACTGCCACTGCAGCCGCGGAGCCTAACTGCTCATTTTTAAGGTCCTCGCACTGTCACTGCAACCGCGAAGCCTTCTATTCACTAATAAGGTCCTTGCTGCTACTGCAGCCGCGGATCCTAACTGTCCATTAATAAGGGTCGCTGCACTGCCCCTGCAGCCGTGGAGCCCAAAAATTGCTACTGATGGTCCTTGCACTGATGGTCCTTGCACTGCCATGCAGCAATAAAATCCAAAAAAACATACTACAATATCTACTGTAACTGTGACTGATACTAATAATACTTGCAAGCCACTTAAAATAGGGGGCGGGAGATAGAGCCAAGGCGAGCGATAGCAAAACCAAAGGTAACTTCTTCAATTCCGAAACAGCAAACCCTTATAACTTCATTCCTTAACATCCGCATGCCCATAGCCACCATTCATACACTTAGCCCTACTTCAATATATCCTCTTTACCAATATTCGTCGAAACCTAAATTTGCTAAAATCATACGATACTACAACAAAAACAACAAACAAACACACCCTTAAACAAAAGCCTCGATCAAAACACAAACTATAAAAAAAAAAAAATCTACATGATCCGCAATAAAATCAGCTGATCTCGCAATAATGACTGCTCCGTCACTTTGTTGACGAGCTTATCGGTGATTGCAGTGATTGTATGTCTGTGCAGAGATCTACAAATTTGATTATTCAATAAATTACCAGCGTGAGTATGAAGTTTAATTCATTTCACTGTAACAATTGTGTTTCAGGACAATGTATAATTAATAATAATCATTTAATTGTTCAATAAATTACCATGCATTGATTTAAATTGACTACCTTTAACCCGTGCCGGAGGCACGGGCTAATATGCTAGTTATATATAAAACAAATGGTCAAATTTTTTTCTTTTTAAAATTAAAAAATATTATATTAAGTAAACTACTTTAATTTCTAAAAAAAATTGTAGAATAGGTTTTTCTGATTCTAACGGTAGTAATATTATTAAAATTGGTTAAATTCTCACAGAGAAACACATGTTTAAAGATCGGATATTACAAATTGGTTACAAAAATCATATGATATAAACCAATCAGGATCATCGATTTTGTGTTACCACAGAGAATTTGGGGTCACCACAGAGAACTTTATGATATATAAATATAGGTTTTTTTAAATAGTACAAGCGTTTAAAGTTTCACTACTATAAAAGGAAGGATTTGATCTATGCGCCACCAATTTTTGATTAAAATTGATTGCAATTTAAAAAATTTTTATATGTGGCGTTTTTGTAATACCTATGTAAATTTTTTTCGTACATCAATTTTATATTAAAATGATCAATATTGGACTCTACCCTGAAGTAATAATGGGTTGGGTGAATCAGCAGGAACAACACTGGCAAAATCTTTAATACGTTGACTAATTTAGATTTAGGACTGAATAATCTATGTGAATTAGCAGGAAAAGCACTGGCAAAAGCTTTATGTAAAAATACTATGCTAACTAATTTAGATTTGAATTATAATCTTTTGGGTGAATCAGCAGGAAAAGCGTTGGCAGAAGCTTTATGCAAAAATACTACGCTAACTAATTTAAATTTAAATCATAATTGGTTGGGTGAATCAGCAGGAAAAGCGTTGGCAGAAGCTTTATGCAAAAATACTACGTTAATTAATTTAAATTTAAGTAAAAATAGGTTGGGTGAATCAGCAGTAAAAGCACTGGCAGAAGCTTTATGCAAAAATACTACATTAACTAGTTTAAATTTATATGGTTTCAACTTGGGTGAATCAGCAGGAAAAGCACTGGCAGAAGCTTTATGCAAAAATAATACGTTAACTAATTTAAATTTAAGTGGTAATCAGTTGGGTGAATCAGCAGGAAAAGCACTGGCACAAGCTTTATGCAAAAATACTACATTAACTAATTTAGTCAAGTGGTAATGGGTTGGTTGGGTGAATCAGCAGGAAAAGCAATGGCAGAAGCTTTATGCAAAAATATTACATTAACTAATTTAGAATTAAGTTATAATAGTTTGGGTGAATCATCAGGAAAAGCACTGGCAGAATTTTTATGCAAAAATACTACGTTAACTAATTTAGATTTAAGTGTGAATTACTTTGGTGAATCATCAGGAAAAACACTGGCAGAAGCTTTAAGCAAAAATACTACGTTAGCCAATTTAAATTTAAGAAGTAATCAGTTGGGTGAATCAGCAGGAAAAGCACTGGCAGAAGCTTTATGCAAAAATACTACCTTAACTAATTTAAATTTAGAATAAAATGAATTGGGTGAATCAGTAGGAAATGCACTGCAGAAGCTTTATGCAAAAATAATACGTTAACTAATTTAAATTTAAGTGATAATAAAAAGTTGGGTGAATCAGCAGTAAAAGCACTGGCAGAAGCTTTATGCAAAAATACTACATTAATAATTTAAATTTAGGAAGTAATCAGTTGGGTGAATCAGCAGGAAAAGCACTGGCAAAAGCTTTATGCAAAAATACTGCTTTAACTGAATTGGAATTATATGGAAATAAGTTGGGTGAATCATGGAAAAGCACTGGTACAAGCTTTATGCAAAAATACTACATTAATTAATTTGAATTTATATAATAATAAGTTGGGTGAATCAGCAAGAAAAGCACTTGCTGAAATATCATGCCAAAATATAATTTACTAACTTAGAAAATAATAGATGAATCGGCGAGAAATAACTTGTTAGAATAAGTGTCATGCAAACAACTATCATACTACACTGGCAATCATAATAATGCAGCAAAAAAAAAAATTTGTTTAAACCGCATTATTTCACGCAATTCCAACTGTATCCTTTTGGTTTTTTTTTAATTCATAAATACCATCGCATTCACATAAAAAAATTTTAGAAAGTATTAAAAAAGTAAATTTTTCGCAAGCACGAGCTTTATTTAAAATCACGTGTTGCATTATTTTTGCTTGTTTTGAACGCAACACAAACACAAAACAAAAAAAAATTTTTTTTACATATAAAAAAAACAATTTTTTTCTATTTAATTCCCCCACCTTTACTATCTAGTATAGCCACCCGGGCCCTAATAACATCACGAACTCGTTCTGGCATTGAACGAATCAGGATCATGCAGGTTTTGATGTTGATTTGCTCCCACACCAACTGAATTTTTTTCCAGAGTTCTTTTTCACTCGAAATATTGCCGGGAAGCTTTTTCAGGCGACGGTCGACTTTAGCCCACAGGTGTTCTATCGGTTGAGATCGGGGGATGCGGGGCCACTTGAAGGTTATTACTCTATTCCTTCTAAGCCAACGTTTGGTCAAGGTTGCAGTATGGCAAGAGGCACCATCTTGCTGGAAAATTATATCCTGCACCCTAAATCTGTGATTCCTCACGGTCCCCAGAAGGTCGTCACGAAGTATCAGCCTGTACAACTCATTATCCATCGTGCTGTCGATTTTA
Source organism: Gigaspora rosea (assembly GCA_003550325.1). Lineage (NCBI taxonomy): Eukaryota > Fungi > Glomeromycota > Glomeromycetes > Diversisporales > Gigasporaceae > Gigaspora > Gigaspora rosea. The sequence continues at coordinate 75,216 of QKWP01000084.1, read as the reverse complement.
CTAAACCCTCCAACGCCACGAGACGTAAAGCAACCCCAAATCATAACGGAGCCGCCCCCGTGCTTCACTTTCGGTTGTATGTGGAAGCGGTTTAACGGTTCCTCAGGACGCTTCCAGTAATATTGCTTACCACAGACCCAAAAATTTGAAATCTAAATTCGTCGGACCAGATTACCTTTGACCAGTCTTCGACATAACAATCTTCGTGTTCTTTGCAAAAATTGAGCCACGTTTTTTGATAACTAGCGCTAGGGCTCCTATCGGATCGGACCGAACCGGACTTTTGTCAAGTTTGAATCCGGTTCGATTTTCAAACCGAACTCGAACTTTTTGTTTCGAACTTTTTAGTCAAGTTCGAGTTCGGTCCGGGTTCGGTCCGAAGTTTGTCAAACTAGTTTGAAATCCGAATTAGTGATATGAATCGAAAATCGATTAATCAATTAGTTGCGACGAATGATATTGCATGATCGATTTATATAATTTACCGGTAAGTTTTATTTATTTTATTATATTATATTATAATAGTTTTATGTACAGTATTTATTATATCATAGTTATTTAATTATTGTATTATATTTATGTGCGTAATATACATAGTATAAATGTTTCTAGTAACGAATATCATCGCTTACTACTAATTCTGTCCAAAACCTTACCCTAACCTATAACCCGTGTCCGTATCCTTACTCTAACCTTAACCCGCAACCCTAACCTTAAAATTCAACTACCCGATCGCAGCCTCCTAATAAAACCCACCCAATAAAACTATATAACCAAAACCAAGACACCCTAACCCTAAACGCGAAGAAATTCAAAAACCCTAACCCCAACTAACAGCAAAAACGATGAATCCAACAATAAAAATGCTGTACTACGGCGACCACCAACAATAACACGAAATCAACAATGCTAAGTTTTCCACACTCCAATAACGGCGGCGATAGCTACGAAAGTAATTCACCATCTAATAACGCTGATACCACAATTAAAGCGTTTTTATCACTCCAAGAACGATGATGCCAACGACGAGAGCATTATGTAATGGCATCAAAAAGGTGTTAGTAAAAGCAAAACAATCAAAATAAAAACAAAAGAGGAAAACATACGAACCTAGCATATCCAAAGAACGGCGAAGAATGGTGGCCACAAAACAGTTCTCAAGACCGACCTAACAAAAAAATGAAAAGCGTTAGTAATGCATTCACAAGACAAAAGCAACAACGAAAAAAATAAAACCATACGTCCCGGACTTGCAAGACATGCATCCCAAGAAAGTTCAAAAACACCCTAAAGGACCTAGAAACAAGAAAAAAAAAAAGGTTAGTAACGCGTTCAGAAGCAAGAAAAAAAACAAGAACAACGTATCTACAAAATCATACTCTCCAGAATTTTCAAACAAACGCCTAACAGGTTCCAAGAAGCCTAGCAATCCTTAAAAAAAAGAAACAAGTGTTAGTAACACATTCACGAATCGAAAAAGCAAGACAAAAAAATTAAAGCATACGCCCCAAATACCAAGACAATTGCCCACAATTTTCATGAACGTCCTAGAAAAAAAAAAGAACTGTCAGTATGTATTCATGAACAAGAAATCAAGAACAATACTCTAACCTCCTACCTTGTCATTAGCCAACATTGTCGTGAAATGACGCGCCAGCAACAAAACTAGGAGTAAGGCTGTCATTGCCAACATACAAGAAACGACACCTAAACGACGTACTCGATAAAGACACAAATTCCCACCAACAGCCAACAACAATGGCGACACACAATTCGCCAAGACACCAATAACGAAACGAAACTATGGCACCAATTCCAAACGACGGCTCCGGTAACGACGACGACACCAACTCAAGTGAAGTGTCACAAAAAAAAAATATATTAATAACTAAACGCGTTGAAACAAAAAAATTAAAAAAAAATTCAACTGATTCAATCGGTTGATAATCACTATTTATACCCCGTGATTAGGGGTGCATCATGGTGCATGGTGCACCAAATTAAAATTTCCTTAAAAATTTTATATATATAATATATATATAAAATAAAATTTTAATTTTTTCAAAAAAGGCACCCGGCCGGGTTACGAGAAACAATTATATTTGTTTGCACGGCCTAACTAATCGATTATGATTTTTTGCCCAATTCGTAACACTAATCCGAATACTAGTATAAATATTCGAACTTCAAACTAGTTTGACAAACTTCGGACCGAACCGAACCGAACTCTTAACTGAGTTTGAGTCTGGTTCGAAGTTTGAAACTAGCAAAATTTAAAGTTCGAGTTCGGTTCGATCCCGGATCGGATCCGAACCGGACCGAACCCGAACCGAACATAGGAGCACTAACTAGCGCTTAGGAAGGGCTTTTTTCGTTTGATCCCCAATACCAAACCATGCTCCCGGAGTATACGACGTATAGTAGAAGCTGAAACTTCAAGGTTTTCCTTTTCTTTCAGGTGGGAGACCACCTGCACAGCCGTAGAGCAGCGTCGAGAGGTAATTAAGTTAACAATCTTTCTTTGGGTTGGTTCACCCACCGAAGGTGGGCGACCAACTCTTCTAGCATTTGGTTCTCAAGCCACCTTTTCTTGATACGGGAGACAGTGGAGGAGCTAATATGACGAGCACGGCCTATAGCCCTTGTTGTGTATCCTTTTTGTAGCGAGAGCAATATTTGTGCCCTTTGGGCAGGAGTGGTATGGTTCTTTTTTTTGCCGATTTGATTATCAATTAATTCTAACATTGCACAAGATGCAAAATCAGACAAAGGAAATCTATTTTTATAATTGTATCACGTAGTCCAGTATAAGCCACCTGATCTTCGGTAAAAACAAGCAAAAATAATGCATCACATGTTTTGTGTCATGCGCGTGATTATTTACACTTTGATAGTATTAATATTTAATAAAATTCTACTGGTAAACAGTGACGCCACTCATGAATAAGAAAAACAAAAAACAAAAGGATACATCCGGAATTGTGTGAAATAATGCAGTTTAAACAAAATTTTTTTTTTGCTCATTATTTATGATCGCTAGTGTAATTCAAATTTGTCCCTATAAGAAAAGTGGTATGGGTTGGTGTCGGGAATATTCGAAATGGCATGGATCTTGTGTCACGTGCAGGAACATTTTACGGAATGGCAGGTAAAAATGGCACGACATTGTGGCAAAGGGTGGCACGTAATATCATGTCATATGAAATGGCACGTTCAGATTACACGTATGTGTACGTTACACACATGTTGGCTCATGATACGTGTTGGCTCGTTTCGTGGAGAGCTAAAGATCAGTAAAGGATTTTTTTAAAAAACAGAGCGATATCTCATGATTTCACTAATGAAGCTTCCCTGTGTGTCTTAACAAAAAAAATTCCTTATAAAATATTCTTCATATGCAGTTAGCTTGTTCATCTTATGTTGATAATTTATGTTTTAATAGTTAATCCACATTGTTATCGTGGTGGCACATGAATTTACGTTCATTACCCGTGCCAAATCCTGCGCCGGGTCGACTAGTAAACTGCTGCAAAACCTGTGCCATTTACGGTCCAATTGGCACAGGCACACGGTCCCTCATGGTCCACTAAATCCGAACCAACTCGGGCCATACCAGTACAAATCCGGACCTTGACCCGTGCCTATCCGATTCCATCCTGTGCCTTTATGGTACATTTTTCTTATTAGGTATCTGCGCGATGCAATCGCGCTAAAACCAGGAACGTGATGTAAATGTTATCTTGCTCAACTGGTTATCAATCAACTTTCAGGCGTAAAATATCTTTACTATATGCTTCTCTTCTCTTTATTCATAATAGTTAAAAGACTAGCTTTTGCTCTTTCTATTTATATTAATTCTGCGATTACATATATTGTGTAACACTTATAATTCTCTAATTTTACTTTTTTCATTGAAACGAGAATTTACGGTAAATTTAAACTTAATTCTAACGTCAATGACTAGAATTAATTTGTTTGTAAAATCTGATATTGAAATAAAAAAACTTGTTTGTGAATAAATCGATTGTAAAATAATCTTAAATTCTCTGCGAACTAAGTTGTCTGTAAAATAATTTTTGGTGAGTTGATGCTACTGAATAGAATATTAACTAAAAACTCAATAAAATCGAAATAAATCATAATAAATACAATTTGAATCTTAAGGCAGTCTGATAGTGATTCTGATACATATTACTGCATTCTCAGAATAACACAAATACCAAATCTGGTGTTACAATCGGTTGGGAGAGCATGATGAAATTGGGCTGGTTTAGTTCGATCGTGAACAAACCCTATAAGAAAAATGTACCGTATAGGCACGGGATGGAATCAGATAGGCACGGGTCATTTTGGTACGGGTCAAGGTCCGGATTTGTACGGGTATGGCCCGTGTTGGTTCGGATTCAGTGGACTGTGAGGTCCATGTGCCCGTGCCAATTGGACCGTAAATGGCACGGGTTTTGTAGCAGTTTACTAGTCAATTTGGCACGAGATTTGGCATGGGTAATGAACGTAAATTCACGTGCCACTGCGATAATGAAGTGGATTAACTATTAAAACATAAATTTACATAAGTAATCAATATAAGATGAACAAGCTAACTGCATATGAAGCAAAATTTTGTAAGGAATTTTTTTTGTTAAGACACACAGGGAAGCTTCATTAGTGAAATCATGAGATATCGCTCTTTTTTTAAAAAAAAAACCTTTACTGATCTTTCACTCTCCATGAAACGAACCAACACGTATCACGAGCCAACATGTGTGTAACGTACACATACGTGTTCTCTGAACGTACCATTTCATATGACGTGATATTACGTGCACCCTTTGCCGCAATGTCCGTGCCATTTTTACCGTGCCATTCCGTAAAATGTTCCTGCACATGCCACAAGATCAGTGCCATTTCGAGCATTGCCGACACCAACCCGTACCACCACCCATACCACTTTTCTTATAGGGAAATTGTGATTAAGGTCAAATGGTTTAAAACGATAACTAACTTATAATTACGGGTATAAGGGTCCTCATTATTAATATGAACCATATTATAGAAATACTATCTACAACCCTACTTGTTCTTCTCCATAGCAAAACCAAACTTTTTAATTCGTATAGGAGCTTTAATCACTATCCAAACGGGTGATCAAATCTCCAAACGAGTAATTGATCAGATTTGATTACCAGTTTTGACACGTTTGGGGCTTTGATCACCCGTTTGGAGATTCAATCATCCAACTATGCCAAAATAAGAAATAAATAACGGTAAAATAACAATACTAACTAAAAATAGAAAAAGTTGATCATAAAAACACTGGTATGCTCATACACGAACAGTAGAAGTATGTTACACCAGAACGGCACATTGACATGTGAAATGATAGCTTTTTAATGCCCAACCAAATGTAAGATTTTGCGAACGACATTCTAGATGGCAGGTAACCATACGCCCCGTCAATTTGCATGACTACGCTCCTGGTATTATCAAATAATCTGGACAGCAAAAATTCCGACCAAATATTTACGAAAAATGGAAAAGTCTATCAACTTTGCGTGGCCTTCTAACAAAATGACCGGAAATGCAAAAAAGATCATAATCGACTTTGCAATAATAAAACCCTAACCACGTATTCATACACATAAAGCCTTAACACGCTAAGAAATTAGGCGCTCGAATTACCGTTCAGCAGCATTTAAGATGGTCCATGTGATAATAGACATGTGAAAATTAAGCATCAAGACGGTCCCTGCGATGATAGACAGGTGAAAATTAAGCACCAAGTGATATATAGTATCACGTGGACCAATCAGATCCAAGATTTTGCGAAGTAACGACATTTCGATTGCCGTAAAACCATCACTCCGTGATATTCATCACTACGTTCCTGGTAAAAAACAAAAGAAAGGTGCCAAAGATTGAGCGAATAGATATGCAAATTTGTATCGTGCCACCGATATTTACGTCTAAAAAGCATATTTTTGCTATTTGGATAATCGCATTTATTTAATTTTTTTTTTCTTTTTATCTTCAGATGCCTTATTATACTATAGTTCTAGTCACGCTAACAGATCACAGGGCAGATGTTTTCCGGATATAGAAAAAGTACTACACATGCTCAGTGAAGGTGCATTCACACCTTTGCTTCGTCATATGCATTTGGGTCTTTGCTAGGAAAACCACAGTTAGAGACTATTTAGATTTTGACAATAAAATTTGAAATTGCTAGCTATCTATTAATCCAATTTGAATAAACTTTTTTTTACTTTATAAATTTATTTAAGCTTTATAAAATAAAAGAAAGTTTATTCAAATTGGATTAATAGATAGCTAGCAATTTCAAATTTTATTGTCAAAATCTAAATAGTCTCTAACTGTGGTTTTCCTAGCAAAGGCCCCATTTGTCCAAAATGCAAAATTTTGCGGATGTACGTACGTACGCCATTTAATTTGCAATATAACCGTGATATTCACATATCATTCTGGTATTCATGATATTCACATATCACTCCGTTCTTGGTAAGCGTACGTATGTGAAGAATTTAAAAAGTAGCTTTAATTATGATTAATGATATTCATTTTATACTTTCGTTACTTTCGATTTACTTTAAAATTAAATTAAGATTAAAAGTGAGTTTTGAAGTTTGTTCTTAATGTTTTAAATTTCTTTTAGGAAAAATTTTCATTTTTGTTTTTCTTAGAAAATGAACATAAACATTTTTTTGGCTTTTATCGGCAAAATAATAATTGCTATGTCCGTTGTAATTGTTCTGAAATATTTTGACGAAGATTCATACATCTTGGAGGGTGCCGGAATTATCAAGATGATAATTGATTGTTGCAACTCTGCCTTACGAGATGGAGATCTTAAAAGAAAGATTCAAGTGTTTGAAAAAAAAGTCCACGAACCTTTATTTTATGTGTTTTTTTGTGAAACATTGATATTTTTTATGTTTAGATGTTTTTTTAGTTTTTCTCTTCTTTTTATAACGAATTTATCGAGACTTTTGAATTGGTTAATTTTTTAAAATACTTGCCTTTTTATGTAACAATTACAATTAAAAATTTTTATCCTTACTTTTATCCACCTTTCCTTATTTGCCTTTTACATCTGATCTCTTTCCGGACAGTTTTTGGAATATTCCAATTCCGATTGTGTTTTTCTTAAATATTTTTTTCTCCTATTTTTTGTACTTAATTGTCCTTAATTTTCATGATTTTCTTATAGAGCAGCTTTTCTAAAGCACAATTTTATTCATTTTTTAATATAATCACAAACATAAACAAAACAAAAATAATTACAAATATAAGCAATAAAATAAGGTTTGCTTATTAATTTTACCACACGATTATGATAACGACATGGCAATGCATATACATAAAGATAGGAGACTAAATTTTACATATCTGCCAAGGCTGCTTTATATAATACTTTAAGGTAGCACGTGCAAAAAGAATCAGCATGAAATTTGAACAAAATTGCTCAAAAGTTTTTCATATGTAAATATTATTATTATCATGGCATGTTGAAATATTCATAAATATACAACTTCTCAAGTAAATGTTTAACCATCTGAACCAGCGGAAAAAAAATTTAGTCAGAAATTAGAATAGAACTTGGTCCTAATTGTTTAATTTGCAGACAAGAAATCAAAGAAAGAAAGATTTTTATTGCTTTTTTAAAAAAATAAAATTCTTAATTCTTTAAATGATTATCATACACGTACAGTATATAAGGATTTTTTAGCCTTTTTTACTCCCGCGAATGTTTTGATGAAATCAATAGCTGCACAAATAGTACCAACTACAAGAAGAGCAGTTCCAAGCCCCATTCATAGATAGGAAACAATGTTGGATTAGACAGCATCACATCAGATATATTGATACAGATTAGAAAAATTTTATTATAATGCAATTATATCTAAATGCCAAATATGAATTTTATCCACAAACTCATAAGATCATGAAAAAATTTCTTTTTGTTATTTTTTCATGTATTACGACGTAATCATGTTTATTCAAATTAAAACTAGCAAGTGATAACACTATTATTGGGCAAAAATTGTCGAATACTGGCTACACGTGACGCTTTGCGGCACGTGCTCATTTGCCAAATTACCGTTATTCGACAATTTTTCCAATAATGTATACTTCTCTAACAAGTTCAATGATTTTACCATCAAAATGACTGTCTTGATTACACTTAAGCGATTCCAATAGCCCCAAATTGCTTAACTAATCACAAAATCATGAGATTTTTATAATTTTGAAAATTTAAAAATAAGACGCTAAGCCAAATATTACATGCGAAATTAGAACTATCTAGGAACCCTAAATAATAAAATTTAAGAATATTTAATTCATAATATTAGAGAATCTAATTCATAATATTCAATAATAACGGCCATTTCACAACTTAATATTATAATATTTAATTATGGTTAACTTTTTTTTTAAAAAAAAAAAATATAAATAAAGTAATGGTACAAATTATTAGACCAAAAATCGCACCAATTATCGAAAAATGAACTTGTATTAAGTTATATAAATTTAAAGTTAATGTAAATTTAATTATTATCAAATCAATATAAATAATTTAAAAAAATAAATGGAATAAAAGCTTATTAAATCAAATATTGAAACCACTGAATATCTATTATTGAGCTAAAAAAAAAAAAAAAAATTCAATTTATAATGTTTCAAAATACTGACAAATTCAGTATTAAAGTTGAATAAAATTTGATGGCACGTCCAGTTGATAAAACATATGAAATACTTTGTAGTTTACATCAAGATGCTTAAAACATGTTTGTTAGTTATTCAACCTTTACTGGTAACTAGATTTTTAAACAATTACATTTAACAATTATTCGTTGAAGAACTAACAATTTGCACAGGACAAAGGTTTTTTTTTGATCCAATTGCCCAAAACTAATCATCACTAATAAACTTTTGAATCGAATTTAGTGAGAATTTAATTACTGTATATTTATCGCATGAGTTAAATTTTCTTAAAGTCAATAAACATTCCTTAATTGGATACTTTATTATATGAAATAAAGTACCTAGAATGCTTGTTGTAAACAAAAATATTAATTGTGTTACTCAACTTTTTGTGTGTAAATAAATTTGCATCATGTTGATACTTTATTTTACAAAATATGGTAATATTCTCCAAAAATTATAGATGCGAAAAAACTTCACAAGTAAATCAGTGTCACAAATAGGTAATTCTAGCAAGGTTTCATTCCGAAGCAAAACATACACGTTTCAATAGATAAATATGATAAAGTAATAAATTAGTGATTTTTTTATCATTAAAACATAAGCTGTTCATAATATTTACCGTCTATGCAATATCTCATCTAAAATTGGTTCACTTAATTAATTTAATAGGTGAACAAATAGGAGCATCAATGAATTAATGTGTTGAGATATCTATTAAGTTCGTGGACATTTATTACTACGCTCGATCAATTAAATAGATAGTAGTTGTAACTTTTATTAATCAGTATTTAATATAAGATGTTCGAAATTGTAAATGTATACTATTACATATTACTTTGTTAAATCCATTTCTGTTGAGTAATTTATTAGGTGAACAAAAAAAAACAAAAAGAATATTCATTAATCATTGTATCTGAGAAAAACTATTAAGTTATGAATACCTGCATTGTCATTTTCCAGCTATAAATTATTGAATTACTATAAACATATAATTAATCAAATTCCTTTTATCAATAAATGTTAAGAATTAGGCTCAACTTAAATATTAACTTTGTGCAATAAATAAAAAATCGATATCATGGTATTCATTTTAATTCATTTTAAAAATTTAAATTTTAAATTTGTAATTTTATTTTATTTTATTTTTTATTTGGTAATATTATACTATAAGCTTTTATTTTTGAAATATTCTAAAATATAAAGAATTATGAATATTTTCAAAGTCTAACGTTCAAAAAAAGAAATTAGCTTTCTTTTTATGTTCTTTATAAATGAAAGTATTATAGGGTGTACAGAATAACATAAAATACAGGTGAACATTGTTTAACATGATTATTTTCTCATATAAAAGGTTAACTTATATCATCTCCTTCTGCAAATTTGTCACATTCTCTATCTTTATATATTTTATTTTCACCCATTCTCCCGCTTTTCCATCAACTTGTAAATTCTGCAAATATATGGAAAATATTAAGCAATAACACCGCAATATATTTCCAAAAGCTTTTGGCAAATATTTAATAAATAACATATAATTTAGCTTAAGCCACGATATAGTAAAGAAATCCGTTGCATTATTTACCAGATCAAATAAAAAAAAAACTCACAGTTTCCAACTTCGATTACCATTCTTGCAAAAATGAACTCCAGTTCCAGTCATAATCCTATCGTTTTCGTCATTTTCACCATCTTAATGCCAAATGAAGAATTTTCTGTCCAATAGCCTAAGAAATTTAATCTTAATTCATCATAAAACAATTTATAGATGGATACAAGCTTTGAGTAGTTAATAAGTCTTCATTTGTCACAATCACTTAATAATTGTGACCAATTTTTTGATTGTCAATATTATTGATAATTGCATTCATGTATATTACCGCCAATATTAATACAATATTTTGATGTTGATGGACTTTCAGTATTTTAAAACAGAGAGAAATTTTAGATATTTGATGCAATTTGATTTCTTAAAATAATAGAAGCGTTGCTATTAAAACAGTTGGTATTAATAATACATCAATTCAGTTTTTATAGTAATTAAAATAGATTTTAAATGATTAAATTATTATTTTAGAGTTATTAATTTTATCTGGTCAGTCCTTAGTATATACGATATAATGACATTTGATACGTTGAACTGGATGATATCAGATTTTTCTTGAATATAGATTAGAACATGATTTTTCTTTTGCCAGAGATCCATAATCAAGTAAATTTATGAAAGAAAATTTCATTTCGCCTTTTTATAAGGATGTTTGCATTTTCAATTTAATATTGTTATGTGTTTAAACAGATCACATTGGTGCGATAAAAATGCCTTTTTTTATCTTTTTAATTGTTTTTTTTTATCAAATTAACGAATGCTCTCTATTTTGCCGAATTTTTATCATACAGATGCATTGATTGTAAAAGATCATTAAAATAACGTAGAGATAGATTTAATTATAGTGGGTAATAATAGTGGGTTTCATAATTAAAATCTGTGATCTTATTTTATTTTACCTGATTTATAATTCAACATGGTAAAAATACTATTTAAAAAAGAATTTTTGATTTTTTCGCATATGCGATACACCGCACCCTATAAGATCTGGTGTAACGTGAAATCAAAACAATAAATTAATTCGTTAGTTTAGGGTTAGGGTGACGGTGAGGGACGCTTTACTTATTTGTGCGAGTGGTACAAACCTAAAAAGGAAATTCAACGTAAAATAAACTAATTTCGTGAATTAAAAATTTAGGGTTAGGGTAGGGTTAGGGTCTTAATGTTAGAAGCTATAGGATTAGAGTGATGCCTATTATATGTAAAATTTCATTCCCGTCATTTTTAATTAGTGCACCAAGATAGGTTTATACACTTGTTTTCTTGTATTTTCTCTTTTTACAGTTTTTTTTTGTGTTTTTCTTCGCTTTGCTCATGTGTCGGGCTGATCCGGGATCATCACATTTTATGTTCTCCGATTGGCTAATTTCCCTTTTTGGATTTGTATCACTCGCACAAATAAGTGCATGCCAGTGAGGGATAGGGATAGGGTATGGCAATTTAGCAAAGAGATGCTAACCCAAAATTTCAAGAGGAATTTTTTTTGTTAGTGCATAAGAGATGATTTCATAGGCAAAATTTCGTGCTATAGCCGATTTTTGAAAAAAATCGTAATTACTTCGATTTCACATTATACCTGATCCTGCATTCTAATTGGTTGATCAAGGGGTGGCGGTACATTAGGGCAGTGTTGTACACAGACATTGTCCCGCCAATTTTACACGGACATGGACAGTCCGGAATGGGACGTCCGGAACATGTCCGCAATGATGTCCCAACACGATATTGTTCACGGACAATGTCCCACTAATTTTTAACTTTGTCCCTACTATGTCTGGGACATGTCCGCTGGGTAAAACCATCAAATTGCAGAATTATACAGACCCTTGGTTTGCATTTCGTAAAAAATGATAATAATTTACAATGAATACAACAAATTTTATTGGTTGGTGATTACGTTGTGAGACCGGAAATATGACCTGCAGCAGGCACATTTCTGCGTGACCCGGGAAGTCTGAATTTAGGCATACCGGTGGAATTCTTAGAATTCCTGGAATTAGTGAATTCAGGGGATGTCAGTAATATCATGAATAATAATAATACGGGTGATAACATGGATTATAATAATAACAATAATGATAATGATAAAGAGAATTCTGATGTGTAAAAATAGAACTTGAATTATTATAAATAAAGGCCTTTGGCCCTTTGGAAATGACAGTTAAGACCCGCTTCCCTTACTAATAAAGTACCTAAGTTATAAATATTATAAACCACATTCCTTTATTAACTACTTGCCAAATTTAACACGCCTCCTTTGACCCAAATTTACCCATTGCTAGTTGTACGAAACCGATCTCGTGATTTCTTGATTGACTGACCCATTTTTCTGATTCCTTATTTTGGTTGTGACTGTGAGATTCGAAACAAAACATTGACTACCCCCAGATACAACAACTTAGAAAGTAATGAGACCGTTGCCGACAAGTTAGAAGTCAATTTCGAGGGACCTGTAAGCCGTGTAAAATAGCCTAGTACTGGCACGTAAATAAGTACTGTGCAAGGAGAAGAAATAGCAAGATAAAGTAGATGGCTCTGGAAAGTAGTCTCTTGATGGTTGTTGCAAAAAAATAAAATAAAATTAAAAAAAATACAAAAAGCTGAAAAATAGAAAGACAAGAAACGGAAGCCACGATGGCATACACTCAAGCCCTTGCCAAAAAGAAGAGAGAAAGAGCTAGAAGAAAGAAGCCGACTACTCCACGAACTGATCCGACCCCCTATCCTATCCACCAAACGAATTTTTATACCTGGGAGGTATAAAATAAGCCGGGAAGGAATGTGAGACCAGAAAAGTGACCTGCAGCAAGCACGTTTCTGCATGACCTGAGAAGTCCAAATTTAGGCATACCGATGGAATTCCTAGAATTCCTGGAATTAGTAGAATTCAGGGGATGTCAGTAATATCACGAATAATAATAATACGGGTGATAACAAGGATTATAATAATAACAATAATGATAATGATAAAGAGAATTCTGATGTGTAAAAATAGAACTCGAATTATTATAAATAAAGGCCTTTTGGTCCTTTGGGAACGACAGTTAATACCCACTTCCCTTACTAATAAAGTACCTAAGTCATAAATATTATAAACCACATTTCTTTATTAACCACTCGCCAAATCTAACACGCCTCTTTCTGATTTGCTCTTTCGAACTCTGTCGGTCGGTTACCTGATTGCTGCGGAATGATTGACTGACCCATTTTTCCGATTCCTCAACGTGTTGATTCGCCGAATGTCTGGGACAAAAAAATTCAGGTGGGGTTATGATCAGTTGGGAGAGCTTGATGAAATTGTGCTAGTTTAGTTCGATCGTGAACAAAAGTAAGTGGTTTAAAACAATAAACTAACACACATATTTTCAGGTTATAAGGTTTATCTTTATTAAAATAAATCAATACATCAGAATATCACAATAATACTAAAACTATATACAATCGTTAACTACTCTCTACTATCTCTTTTCAGAAACTAAACCTTTATATACTTCTAATTCGTATGTGGCTTTAGTTCTTTGATTGGGAGATTTAATCTGTCATTTGGAGACTCGATCCCCCGCTTGGAAATTTGATTTCCCGATTGGAGACTTGATCTCCCGTTTGGAGATCTAATCACCCAACCACGCCACACTATACCAAAATAAGAAATATATAACGAAATTCTAACAAAAATAAAAAATGAGCATAACAGCGGAAATGTCCCGGACGTCCCATCTCGGACTGTCCGCTGTCCGTGTCTGTGTCCCATAACAACACTGCATTAGAGTGGGGCCTCAACTAATAAAATCAAACATAGTGTTATCCTATTTCCACTTCTTCAAGGATATTAGGTAACTAGAGTGATCTTAGACAGTGAACACTTTGTGTAACTTCAAACTTTGTTACTGTGGTATATCTAATTCAGTATGGCTTTTTTAAGAAAACTTAACAAAGAAGATTTAAGGCAATTTGCAATTACGAAAGAGGCTACAATTAAAAGTATATGAGGATACTAATAACTGCTTGATTTGTGTAGTTAATAGTTGTTTTTATTATTGAAAGAGTATGAAGACTCGATGTTGAACTTGAGGTCCACATCGGCCGCTTTTATACTTTTTGAAATTTTACAAATGTAACGGTCAATATCTTTTACATGTGTAATATATACTATAACTATTATTAATAAAATATATAGTATAACTAGTATAAATATAATATATGTAATAAATAATATATATGTAATAAATAAAATATCTAGAATATAAGCTATAAATATGACATCTTTTAGATATGTCAGATCTACGATTTTTGTCCGCAGCAATCGCCTAGCCAATCAGATCGTTGGTCTATTAATAAGTATAGGAGTAAATATTTGACAACTCCTATCTTGGCAACCAGAGGTCGTAAATGGAAGTACTATAGCTTATTCGAACCGTCTCATCGCGCTGAGTCGAATGGTGGTTGTTTCATCGAATTTGGATCACTGGTTCAAACGTTATGTCCGTTTTTGTGATATTTTACAGGTTAACAATAGTCAGGGTAATATATGAAGATCATTAAATTTCAGATTTATTAATGGTTAAATTTCGATATTATCGCTAATCAAAATAATTATAAAATTAAATTTACATTTATTAACACAAATATCTAATGAAAGTGTATATAATTTTTTTTTAACTTGAAGCTCTCAACTTGCTCTACATGTTAATAGAGCTACTTTTTTCAATATTAAACATTAAAAAATTAATTGATTTTTACGAAATTTTTTTAAAAAATTATTTGAAAAATAGCTCTATTGCCATGTAGAGCTAGTTGAGAGCTTCAAGTTAAAAAAAAATTATATATACTTTTGTTTAATAGTTATGCTAATAAATGTACTTTACAGAAACTAGCACTTTTTTTTAATGAATATAAGATAGTTTAAGATAATATTAAAGTTATTAATATTATTTTTTTTATAAATAAAAGGTTATTTTAAGATTTAATATCTAATAATAATAATATTATTATAGTTTATTAATTATAAATTATTATAAGATAATCATATGATTATTGTTTAAGATTATTTTAAGATGTTTTTAAGATTTTTTTAAGATTTTTTTAAGATGATTATAAGATTATTTTAAGATTATTTTAAGATTATTATAAGATTATTTTAAAGATTATTATAAGATAAGACTATTATAAGATTATTTTAAGATTATTATAAGATTATTATGAGTATTATAAGATTATTATAAAATATAATTTTGATAATTTCATTATAATCTTTAAGATTATAATAACTTAATGAATAAAAATTAGGTAGTTTCTGTAAAGTAATTTAATTTAATATTTAAATATATGGCCTATAAAAAATCCGAAATTAATGATCTTCATATATTACCCTGACTAATGTTTGATTTAATTAGTTGAGGCCCCACTCTGTTATGGAAGCAAGATGGTATTAACATGCACATTAGCATTAAAATTTACTGCAAAAAGTGCACATCAATTTAAAATTTGGTGCGCAAGGCACATATAATTTAAATTTGAATTTTTTTACACTGATTAAAAGGTTACAGATTTGAAACCATTATTGTAGAATTACTGTTGAACCTCTCAAACTGATCTTGCAAGAGCTAATAGCCTGTTAAATCTAATAAAACATCAATCTTTTTTACTATATTTCTATTGTTATGATGTTTTTATATCTGATAACATCTCAACACCGATGCAAAAACATGATTACTATTGTGAAGGAATACATGTCTCAGCTTTAGCAAAAAAAAACGAGACCAAGCATATGACTCAGAACCTGAAATACGCATTGATCAACAAAAGTGAAGGAATTTAATATATGCCAATTCGGATTTGGCTTGAGGCAATGCTTGAAGAACAAAAGTAAGGCGCCTCTGGTATTCAAATGGTGGAATTAAATCATCGTTAGCCATGGATTTTTTTCCCCTTGATACTTTAAATAGTCATATTGCCTTGAGATTTAAATCGTAGTAACAAAGCCCCAAGGTTATTTGTAATGTATAAATAACTAAAGAAAAAATAAGAATTTCATCAGTCGAAAATAATTTTGTCTTATAAAAAATTATTTTTGCTGGCAAAAATAATTTCGAAAGTTCGTCAGACGAAATTAAATTCACTAGATGAAAATAATTTCGCCATATGGTGTTTTGAAGCACCATGGCAAAAATATTAAAAAATTTCGCCATGCCGTTTGCCATAAATTATCCATATTTTAGACACCCATGAATACATATGAATACATACGCCATTTAATTTGCAATATAACCAAACACTTCGTGATATTCACATATCACTCTGTTCCTGGTATTCGTGATATTCACAGATTGCTCCATTCTTGGTAAGCGTACATACATACGTATGTTGAAAAACTTAAAAAGTAGCTTTAGTTATGGTTAACTGCTGTTCATTTTATATTTAGACTTACTTCAAGATAAAACTAAGATTAAAAGTAAGTTTTAAAGTTTGTTCTTAATGTTTTAGATTTTTTTTAGGAATTTATTCATTTTTTGTTTTTCTTAGAAATGAACATGACAATTTTTTTGGCTTTTATCGGTAAAATGTTACTGGCTATATCCATTGCAATTGTTCCTAAGTATTATGACAAAGATTCATATATTTTGGAGGATGCCAAAACAATCAAGTTGATTATTGTTCTTTGCGATATATCCTTAGAGGATTGAGATCTTAGAAGAAAGATTGAAGTGTTTGAAAAAAAGTTATTTTATGTGCTTTTTTTGTGAAATGTTGCTATTTATATTTAGATGTTTTTTAGATTTTCTCGTGATTTTTTTTATAAAGGATTTGTCAATTCTTTAACTTGGTTAATTTTTAACATACATGCCTTTTTTTGTAATAATTATATGTAATAGAAATTTTTATTTCAGCTTTATAAACCTTTCCTTATTTGCTTTGGCATCTTAATCACAATATTCCAATTCAGATTGTGTTTTTCTTAAATATTTTTTTTTACAATTTTTGTATTTTTTTATCCTTAATTTTATTATAAAGCAGCTTTTCTAAAGCACAATTTTATTCATTTTTAATATAATCACAAACACAAGCAAAACAAAATAATCACAAACATAAGCAATAAAATAAGGATTTCTTGTTAATTTTAACATGATCATGATAACGACATGGCAATGCATATAATTAAATGTAGGAGAAACTAATTTTACATATCTGATAAGTCTGCTTTATATAATAATTTAAGGTAGCACAAGCAACAAGAATCAGCAGATAATTTGAACATTATTATTATCATTGCAAGTTGAAATATTCATAAATATACAGCCCCTCAAGTAAATGTTGAACCATCTGAACCAGCTGAAGAAAAAATTCAGACAGAAATTAGAATAGAATTTGGTTCTAATTGTTTAATTTGCGTACAAGAAATCAAAGACAGAAAAATTTTTATTGTTTTTTTAAAAAATAAAATTCTTAATTCTTATCATGATAAATGTTGAAAATATAAGCAATGCAAGTGCATAGTCTTGAAACGTTTAGTTTGGAAACAACGCACAATTTGTTTTTTATTTCCTCATTCGTTTTTTTTTCAAAGGTAAACAGGACAATTTGTTTGAATCAAAAAATAAAGCAAATTAAAAGCAAAAAAAAAAGATATAGAAGTTAAAGTAATAAATATCTCTAACTTGAATAAATTTCTGCAATAGCTTTTTGTATGTTTAAATATTATTATAAACGTATATAAGGATTTTTAGTCTTTTACACCAGCGAATGTTTTGATGAAATTGATAACTGCACAAATAGTACCAACTACAAGAAGAGCACATTCATAGATTAGGAAACAATATAGATTAGACAACATCATATCAAATATATTGATACAGATTAGAAAAATTTATTATAATGCAATTAAGTTTATATCTAAATGCCCAATATGTGACTTTCGCTAACAAGTTCAATGATTTTACTATCAAAATGACTGTCATGTTTACGCAAATTGTTTGAACTAATCATAAAATCATGAGATTTTATAATTTTGAAGATTTGAAAATAAGATGCTAAGTCAAATATTACATGCGAAATTAGAACTATCTAGGAACCCTAAATAATAAAATTTAAGAATATTTAATTCATAATATTAGAGATTCTAATTCATAATATTCAATAATAACACCATTTCACAACGCTTAATATTATAATATTTAATTATGGTTAACTTTTTTTTTTTTAAAAAAAAAAAATATAAATAAAGTAATGGTACAAATTATTAAAGTTGAATAAATTTGATGGTACGTCCAGTTGATAGAACATATGAAATACTTTGTAGTTTATATTAAGATGCTTAAAACATGTTAGTTCTTCAACCTTTACTGGTAAGTAGATTTTTAAACAAATACTGTTACATTTCACAACTATTCGTTGAAGAATTAACAATTTGCATAAGACAAAGTTTTTTTGATCCAATTGCGCAAAACTAATCATCACTAATAAACTTTTGAATCGAATTTAGTGAGAATTTAATTATATTTATCGCATGATTTAAATTTTCTTAAGGTCAATAAACAATTTCCTTAATTGGATGCTGGTGAAATAAAGTATTTTAATGAATGCTTGTTGTAAACGAAAATATTAATTGTGTTACTCAACTTTTTATTTGTAAATAAATTTGCATCAGTTGATACTTTATTTTACAAAATATGGTAATATTTCTCCAAAAATTATAGATGTGGAAAAGCTTCACAAGTACAATTAGTGTCACAAATAGGTAATACCAGCAAGGTTTCATTCCGAAGCAAAACTTACACTTTCAATAGATAAATATGATAAATTAATCAGGTTTGTGATTTCTTTTATCATTAAAACATAAGCAGTTCTTATTTTTCAGCCTATGCAATATCTCATCTAAAATTGGTTCACTAATTAATTTAATAGGTGAACAAACAAGAGCAACAATAAATTAAGGTGATTGAGATAATCTGTTAAATTCGTGGATATTTATTACAATGCATTAGTTTATTTATTCTATTTGCTCGATCAATTAAATAGTTATTAGTTGTAACTTTTATTATCAGTATTTAATATAAGATGTTCGAAATTGTGAATATATACTATCACACATTACTTTATTAAATCCATTTTTGTTCAGAGTAATTTACTAGGTGAACAAAAAAAACAAAAGAATATTCATTAATCATAGTATCTGAGATAAGCTATTAAGTTCATGAATATCTGCATTGTCATTTTCTAGTTATAAATTATTGAATTACTAAACATATAAATAGATTTAAATTCCTTTTTATCAATAAATTTTAAACGTAAAGAATAACTTTGTGAATAAAATAAAAACTATTTAAAAGTTAAAAAATCGATACCAAGATATTCATTTTAATTCATTTTAAAAAATCGAAAATATAAATTTGTAATTTTATTTTATTTTATTTTTTATTTGATTAAGCTTTTATTTTTGAAATATTTTATATAATATAAAGAATTATGAACATTTCAAAGTCTACAAGTTAAAAAAGAAATATAGCTTCTTGTTATGTTCTTTATAAATGAAAGTGTTATAGGGTGTATATAATTAACATACAAAATTATAAAATACAGGCAAACATTGGTTAACATGATTATTTTTTTATATAATAGCTAGCAAACATCATCTCCTTTTGCAAATTTGTCTCATTCTCTATCCCTATATATTTTATTTTCACCCATTCTCCAACATTTCTCACACAACATCGTAGGTTCTGCTAATATATGGAAAATTTTCAGCAATAATACTGCAATATTTCCAAATACTTTTGGCAAATATTTAATTAATGACATATAATTTAGTTTCAGCCACGATATAGTAAAAGAAAATTCATTGCAATATTTACCAGATCAAATAAAAAAAACTCACGGTTTTCAACTTCGATTATCATTCTTGCAAAAGTGAAATTCAGTTCCAGTCATAATCCTAGCGTTTTCGTCATTTTACAATCTTGATGTCAATTGAGGAATTTTCTGTCAAAAATAAAAGACTAAGAAATTTAACCTTAATTCATCATCTAACAATTTATAGATGGATGCAAGTTTGAGCAGTTGATAAGTAAGTCTTCATTTGTCAACATCACTTAATAATTGTAGCCAAGTTTTTGATTGTCAAAATTATTGATAATTGCATTCATGTATATTACCGCCAAAAATAATACAATATTTTAATGTCAATGAACTTTCAGAGTTTTAAGAAGAGAGAAATCTTAGATAATTGGGGTGAGTCAATAGAAATCAAGCAAATTTTATATAAAAAAATTTTTTTGAAACTTTGAACAGAAATAACTTAACAATAATATAATTAAATTTGATAAAATTTTTTAAATCAATTTTATAAACTTAAAGAATTAATTTAAAGAACTTTTATCAAATTTGATCAAGTTTTTTGTTAAGTTATTTTGATTTAAATTTTAAAAAAAGTTACTTAAAAAAATTTGCTTGATTTCTATTGACTCACCCCATTTGATGCAATTTGATTTCTTAAAATAATAGAAGTGTTACTATTAAACTGTTGGTATTGAATAATACACCAATTCAGTTTTAGAGTATTAAACCAAATTTTAAATGATTAAATGAGAGATATTAATTTTATCTGGTCAGTATTTGGTATATACGATAGTAATGACGTTTGATGCGTGAACTGGATGATATCAGATTTTTCTGAATATAGATTAGAACATGATTTTTCTTTGCCAGAGATCCATAATCAAAGAAAATTTCATTTTGTCTTTTTACAAGTATATTTTGCATTTTCAATTTAATATAGTTACGTTTTAAGCACCAAATCTGGATCAAATTAGTGTAATAAAAATGCCTTTTTTTTATCCTTTTAATTGTTTTTTTTTTTATCAATTTATGAATATTCTCTATTTTGCCGGATTTTTACCATACAGATGCATTGATTGTCAAAGACCATGAAAATATCGTAGCGATAGATTTAAAATTATTTTAAATTAATTATATCCATGTGACTATTAAACACGGTCAAGAATTGATTTTGCAGTATGACAAGCTTACAAATAAGTACTACGAGGCTGAGCGGAGCGAGATCGAGTGAAATACTGTTAAAAAAATAAATACTGTATTGCGATATAAATAAAGTAACAATTTATTTTGAAAAATTCTGAGTGATGCAAAGAAAAATGCGATTTTAAATGTTTGTCAAAGACGTTTATGGTTTAAAAAAAATGTAGAACTAGATTTAAAGAGGCTGAGCGAAGCGTAACCGAGAGCTATATAAAAAATCTAAAATGATCAAATTTTAATTGTGTTTTTATATGTTATAGTTAAAACTAATTTTAAAATTTACGGTACATGCTGAGTACTATTTTTCTATTTCTGTTGAAAAGGAATGAATTTAAAATCTTTAATAAACATTAATCAGTAAAAAGAAAAGCAATATCAAATCATCAATAATTAGTAACTTCATGTTCTTATCGCACTTTCTATTGTATTTAATTATTAATTTAATTGAGGCAGCAAATTTACATATCGTTATTTTCGCGAGTAACAAATCACAAAAGGAAATTGGAATTTTGTAAATTAACTAAGTTTAGTTTCAGAGCATTAGCTTTTGAGCTATGACGATAGATCATTCTTTTCATATGTAAAATTACGGCTTCATTTTAAAATTAGCGCATAAAGGTCGATTTAAACATTAGTTTTCGAATATTTTCCTTTCCTTTCTTTTTTCTTATGTCACACATGTTCGGATTCTATGTAAGACTGATCAAATTTGACCGACCCATTTTCAAATTTCCTTATTTGGAAGTATGTTAAAACAAAGCAGGGATAAAGTCATCGGAAGTTAGGGTTTGAACAAGGTTTATACTTTCCCGACTTTTTTTATTAGTGCTCTAAGACAAGTTTAGACACTCATGTCTTGTATGTTTTTACTTTTTTGCTTCGTAAAAATTTTACGATTGATTGCTAATTATGTAGTCACGATTTGATTGTGTAATCTATGTAGTTCTATCGATTTGATAGGTCAACCTATATAGAACTCCCAAATAAGGAATTTAAAAATGGGCTGGTAATTGGTCCAAAGTTTGTCTCTGATTGGCCATTTCTTTTTTAGGATTTAGTATTATTCATTAAAATAATTACGTTGTGATGGATAATGGTCGCGCCGATTTTCTTTTATTCTATTTGTATTTCTGTTTTTAGTCAATATGTATAATAAGACTTGACTTAGTTGACATTGCCCCTACCATTGATAATAATTACTTAGGACAATCCGCACTAGTTCCATTAATGTCATTAATTCCATTAGTGTATTAATTTCACTAATGGAATTAATTCCACTAATGACATTAATGTCACCCCGTCATTAATTTCAACTTCGAAACCCGTATTTTAATAAGAATGTAAAAAAGTATATAAGCGACCAAAGCTCACCTTCAATAAATGAGCAGTAGAGGAACGATTCAATAAAATCCTCACTCATAAGGGTTTCGCTATACTAATTACTCTCGATATATAAAATTCGTACCAGAATTAGCGTCATTCCAGTAAGCTCTAAATCAGAGAAGCTTCGTGACATAGTCTAGATCTCTATTTGACCCTAGTAACTCAGACCAAGTTTTATCACGCCTTATCATTATCAGAGTTAAGTTAGAGTAGTTTGGTTAGTTTTAGTAGTGGATTGGATATTTATGATATTTAGACGTAGAATATTATCCGTACTTTCACAGCGTTCCTGATATAAATTAGGGCTATATCGTAAATAAATCTACAATATCGGTGTGATTTTTTATGTATTAATATCATTTTTTAATTTTTTTTATATATCAAAATGTTAAATGAAGACTTGTCGGAAATAATCGATGATTTTAATAAACTAAATTTTACTAATTGACAAAAATTGACAGATATGAATGATTTAGACGGAATGTATTGACGTGGATATTAAAAAAAAATAGAATAGGAATTTAAAAGGATGAAAACAAGGACATTCACGCATTATCAAAAATCGGCAGACATGAGTAATTCTAACGGAATGTGTCAAGTTGGTTATTGTTATTATTGGGTATTGGAATCAGAATCGATATTATAAAGCGTTTGCTTATTATCTAAAGTTTGCTGAGTCAGATAATTCCGTGTGAATTTGGAAACTGCCATACACCTTTATGGAATTGGCGTGGAAAGTGTTTATAATAAAATTTGAAATTAATTAAAAAGTGTGTTGGTTTATATTTTTTATTATAACGTTTGTAGTATATTTAAAGATTTCTTACATAATTTTGATTATCAGGGAGTAAGCATATATAAAATTTATTAATCTATTTATCAGCAAATTTTAAGTTCATAAATATTTATTGTTTGTGCTATTTAACCTATAAACATAAAAAATATTTAATAGTTTCACAACAAATTAAGTTCGCAAACAATACTTATTTAACATTACGTACAAACTATTCATCATTCATCATACGAGTATAAAGAATATTTACAAAATAAAAACTGAAAACAAGTTCATTAAACAAGAACATAAATACTTATCATTACGTACAAATCATCATTCGCATTAATCATTGATTATTTTATCAACATGTGAGTATAAAGAACATTTAATAATTTTATGAAATAAAAACAGAA
The DNA here is from genome assembly GCA_003550325.1 of Gigaspora rosea. Taxonomy (NCBI): domain Eukaryota; kingdom Fungi; phylum Glomeromycota; class Glomeromycetes; order Diversisporales; family Gigasporaceae; genus Gigaspora; species Gigaspora rosea. Next base: position 51,287 of record QKWP01000084.1, on the reverse strand, counting down.
AAACAAGTTCACAAAACAAGAACATACAGTAAATACTTTTTTACCGTAACATACAAATTATTTTCTTTGTATTAATTTAGTCGGTAAATATAAAAATCATATAATAATTACATTCAATATTAAGTTTAAAACCGCAGTTAAAATAAATAATTTACATAATATATGAAAATTCGAATATGGAAAATGTGTAAATACTTATTTACCATTACGTACAAATCATTTCATTCGCATTAATTTAGTCGGTAAATATAAAAATAATTAATTCTATATAAAATTTTGTGTCAATTGTTTTGAAGCTAAAGATAAGCAAGCAATATACGGTCATTATCTTTTTATAAACTATAATATACTAATTGAATGGACTCTATTTGATAGATTATCTATCAGTAGTCCAAGAAGTTGGTAAAGGAGGATTTGGTTCTGTATATGGATGACATACGAAAATTTGATGGTGAAGACCATAAATTTGTAAGAAGGCGCGAACCAATTAGCATCGTTGCACTCAAGACGTTGACCAGTTCTATGGAAAACAAATCTGATTTTTTAAAAGAAGCAAATTAATTTATTATTTTTAATAATTTATTTAATAGTTTTTTAAATATGCTAATAATGGGTTCTTCATAAATATTTAAGAAAACATTTTAATATACTTACATGGCAAGTTAAATTACCAATACAGTAATTATGACCATAAATTTGTAAGAACGCGCTAACCAATTAGCATCGTTGCATTCAAGACGTTGGCCAGTTCTATGGAAAACAAATCTGATTTTTTAAAAGAAGCAAGTTAATTTATTGTTTTTAATAATTTATTTAATAATTTTTTGAACTAATTCATTATTTAAATCTTTTAAGTTTTAAAAGTATTATGAAATGTAAATTCAACTAAAGTAATTCGTAATATGTATGGAATATCTCAAAATACAGAAACAAATGAATTCTTAATGATACTTAAATATGCTAATAATGGGTGTCTTCATAAATATTTAAGAAAACATTTTAATATACTTACATGGCAAGTTAAATTATCAATACGGTAATTATTCTTGCACTAATGTCAACGCCTTATTCTTCGAGTTGTTTTTGAGTTGAAGAGGATGTTCATGCAAGAAAAAAAAACAACTGATTTTATATCGTTTCAAAGTGAATAAACATTTTTTTGGGGGCTAACACATTTTGAATTCCAGAGAATGTTCGAGCAAAAAAAAAACAAATTATATCATTTTCAAAATGAATTCCTATTTTTTGGGGCTAATGCATTTTGAATTATTCCACAGGTCTAAAGTGCTACAATATGTATCTAGCCTAATGCGTCCGAAATGATCACAAGCGCGTAATGTTTATATATGTGACTAACAAAAATTTCCAAATTTATGTGATCTTCATATTTTTTTTACATGCCAATAGTGAATATTTATTTGATGATATTTCGCTAATAATATATGACATTGGAACGATGTTAAAGTTAGGATTGGGGTTGGGGTAAAGTGGTTTATACTGTATAGTAAAATTGCAAGAGTATTTTTTGTTAGAACTCAAAAGGTAAATTTTGAGTTCCTGCCGAATTTTCTTTATGCATATGTTACAACTGGTCTTGTGATCTCAAAAGAATATTTTTCCTTTTTTGAGTTTGTGCAAACTTAAAGGTCCGTCGTTAAACTCCGAACAAAAACAATGAATTTTTATTGTAGAATCTTGTTCAGTCACGGAGTAATATGTTAATATGTCCAGAATTATGATGCGGCATAATATGCACGCATATGCATCGCATAAATTGCATAATTTAAGCCATTAATATATGAGGCCAATAGAAAACCAAGCAAATTATTTCCAAGTAAATGTTTTTTAAAAAAAATTTAATTAAAGCATTTCAACCATTAATCCTACCTTGATAAAATTTTTTAATTCCATATAATTATAGAATTAAATTAAAAATTTTTTATCATATTTGGATTACTAGTGTTAGAACGCAAAAGATGTTTTCTATGTAAAATTTTGAATTGCTGTCGATTTTTTTTTTATACATATGTTACACATGATCTTGCGATCCCCAAAGAAAACATCCTTTTTTGGGTTTGCATTACTGGCGTAAATAAGTCCATTTTGGGTCAAAATGCATCAAAACGTAATTTTGCATCACTTTGTGTAAACTTAAAGGTCAGTCGCTAAACTCCGAACAAGAACAACAAATTTTTATTGGATATTATATAGAATCGTGTTCATTGAGTAGGATGTCCAGAATTATGATACGGCATAATATGTGCATAATTTAGCTTGTGCCGCACATGCATTATGCATCGCATAAATTGCATAATTTAAGCCATTTCACATAATAGTCTACATAATATATCGTGGGATGTCAATAGAAAATCAAGCAAATTATTACCAAGTAAATTTTTTTTTAAAATATTTCAATTATTAATCCAAACTTGATAAAATTTTTTATTTTAATTTTCATATGAGCGGATTTGACTCCAAGCAATTATATCACATGATGTGATAATTGGGTTTAGAAACATTATGCTATTAATACTATAAATATATACTGTATATGATAAAAATTGCACACAAATTTATCACATGAATGATAATTCTTAAGGCTTTTAATAATGCAGTATATAATTCTTCTATATAAGAAGAAATATAGTAAGTCTAATTTAAAAAACATGACAAGTCTAAGAAAATAAATATTGAACACTATCATTTTCAAAATTGGTTTCATAATATTTTTACAAAATGTATTTCAGTTTACACCTGTACTTTTAAAATATTTGTTTTATAATAAAGATTTCAAAATTTTTGTTCTCTATCTTCTATGTAATTCATATATTTAGCATGATAGCCTAAAAACTTTAAAAAAAATGTTTGTAAATATGAAGATGCTAAAAAAATAAACAAAAAACTGAAACCTGATATAAAATTTATTTAGAAGCTAATATTTTTAATTTCAATACTTTTTACTCATTTCTACCCATTTCTACTCATTTCTACTTATTTCTACTCATTTCAACAAAAACCCATCTAAAACCCATCTATAAACTATGATTGTAAGTTGATTCAAGAGAGATAATTGTCTATAGTTGGTTTAGAAATCATCATAATATTGATTTTAATATAGGATAAATTTGTAATAATCACAAAATTTATATAAAACAAATTTATTTAATTGGACAAAATTTGAAGATCTTATTTGCAAATATCACAAATAATTATCAAATAGAGTCAAATCAGCCCATATATATAGAATTAAAATAAAAAAATTTTATCATATTTAGATTACTAGTTGTTAAGATATTTTTAATTTAAAAAATTTACTAAAAATGAGTTGTTTTGTTTTTTAGCCAATAAAATTGTATTATATTCAGAGTTTGGAACTGATTTTATTTTGATAAATTAAGGTTTTAATATATTAAAATGAACTCAGTTCTAGAAATTAAAAAAATGGGTTTAAACATTGATTTTATCATATCAAATTTAGATTATCATACCAAAATTTAAGTTTATTACATTGAATATGATATACTCAAATTTTGGTATAACAAATCAAATTTTTATAAGATAAAATCAAATTTTTAATATTTGTTCCAATCTTTACTTATTTAAAACTTGATTGAATATACAGTAAATCCAATACTAATCAATATTATTTAATTTCTTAAATAAGGGCCGTGACATATATTACATAATATTATTTTATCATAGAGCTACTCCCCTCCCCTTTACATAAGACCAATTAGCCAATCAAATTGTATAATTAGTCTTATGTGAACATTTTTTTGACCCCCTCCAGAATATTATGTAATATCTGTCACTGCCCTAATGAGAAAATCTAATTTCTTCTTTAGATCTATATCCAGAATAGATAACTTTGTCAGTACAAATATATTTATTAATATAATAAAATTTTATTAATAAATACTATATAAAAAAATATTTGCAGCTTAAAATATTAAAGAAGTACATATTATTTTTAATTCTGTATTATTTAAGAATAGAGAATATATAAATTATTTATTATAGTCATCTTACTCTATAGTCATCAAGTTGGTTATGCCCTATTATAGTGATTGTTTAGAGGTGTAACTATAAATAAAATACCTTGTTATAGTCATGTGCCCATATGACAAAAAGTATTTAAAAAATTTAAAATGTTTAACAGTAAATAACTTTGATCTAGTAGCCCAATTTAGATTAAATAAATACAATATATTGCTGCAAATAAGCCACTTTCAAAAATAAACTACTATTTTATTGGTTAAAAAACTTAAAAAATATCTCTGATTTAAAAATAAGCTACCACACAATCAATAAAAGTTGCTATATAGTAAAGTCCAAACTTAACTAAACAAATCAATTAAAGTTGCTTAAGTAAACTTATTTATGAGATCAAAATATATATACTCTGAAATTTATAATAAAATTGAAAAACTTGTTATTAATTGGATTTTAATTATTATGTTCAACAAAAAGATTAAAATTTTATTAACAAAATATATTTATTGAATGTAAAATTAAAGGTTAAATAATAAAAAATACTCCTATTTTGATAAAACTTTCAAATATGTGTAGTTTAGTCTCCTAAACAAATTTATTTAAATACTAATAATTAATTAACATAGTAGAAGTTAGATTTCACTATGTAATGATTCTTGCCAATTGACCAAAAATCAATTATATCCAAAAATAAGCTACTTCAGATTTTTGTGTTAAAAATTGTTCAAAAAAAGATAGCTTATTTTTGAAAACATATGTACAAGTGTGCTTTTCTCAATGAGACAATTCTAATAAGTCTACAATTATTCAAGTCTAATTACTAAACCCAAGATTACTAAGAATTTTTTACTTAGGGAAGTGCTATTTATCATCTGACTTTTTGCTACTAAGACGTTACCACCTCCCCCTACCTGATCATTAAATACTGCAATTTGATTGGCTAAAATTATTAAAATTTTTAAAAATTTTTAAAACTGTAATGTTAAATATTTTTGAACTAGTAATCTATTTTGGATGATTTTACTACCAAAATGTTCATCTCAATGAGACAATTCCAAAGAGCCTAAAATTGTCAAAATCCAACTACAGGATCCTGAGATTATTATAGGTTTGTATTGCTTTAATTATATTATTTCTGCATATATTAAAGGATTAATTAATTTTTAACCGTGGTTACTGTAACCCATTCCACCAAGCCAATCAAATTCTAAAATCAGGTGTAATGTTACACATTTGAAAAAGTCAATACAAACGTTCATTTTGCCAAAATTGCTTCTAAATTAAAATTTTACATATGAAACTACCTTTCAGTTTTTAACAAAAAAAATTCCTTGCGAAATTTTAATGTAACTAAAGCCCTTTCTAACCCAAAAGCCTTATACCTTACTAGGACCCCAAACAATCTATATGAAGTCATATTTGAAAAATAGCTAATGGAGGCCTGTTTTTTAAAAAGGTTATATTTGTAGTGATACAAATCAAAAATCGAATTAATTGATTAGTTGTAAAGTTGACAACTAATCGATTTGAATTTTACAAACCCAACTTAGTCGATTAATCGATTAGTCAACTAGTCGATTAATCGATTGGCCAACTAATTCATTAATTGACTAATTAATCAATTAGTCAATTGGTCATTTAATCAACTGATCATATAAAGAATGTCAATCCGGCTATTTTCAGTTGCTACCTCACGTGTATTTTACCAAGTTTCGTTTATTATTTATTCAATTAATCGATTGGTCAATCTATTAGTCAACTAATCGATTAATCGATTAGTCGATTAATTGCCAACTAATCGATCAGTTGAATAAAATGGATTAATCGATTAGTTGAAAAAATAATCTATCAACTAATGATTGAAAAATTTTTATCAATTTGTATCACTATATATTTGAAAAGTAGGTATGAAAAAAAGGTTATATTTGAAAACCGCTAAATGGCAAAATAGGTATATTTAAAAGAATGCTAATAGAGGTAATTTTTATAAATATTATATTTGAAATGTGCTAATAAAAAATCTGGAATATAATAGTAACCCAGCAGGTAAAAAGGAGAGAGAGAAAAAGAGAAAGAAAGGTAAATGGAAGAAAAGGTAAAAGGGTGAAAGGGGAAAAATTGTGCAAAATGGATAGTTTTTTTTAAGTTTATTTGTACATTTTGTAGTATATATATTTATAATCCTTGGTAGCTTGTAGATTAAACAGGCTTAAGAGTTTTTGAACTTTTTTTTTTTTGGTGAGTGTAAATTTGGTTTTTTTTATTTAGAAAGCATAAGTTTGTTTT
>QKWP01000084.1:2885-44944 GCA_003550325.1 Gigaspora rosea | reverse complement strand
TTTTTTTTTTTTTTTTTTAGAGAGAGCGTAAGTTCAAATTTTATTTTTTATTTTTTAAAGATGTTATTTTTCAAAAAAAGGTAAAGAAGGGTAAAAGTTCGATCTAATATTTGAAATGTAGCTTATACATACTAAACCAAAACTGCTAACCAAAAAAATTTTTACTATGATGCTCAAATATAACCCTACATAGATTATTTGGGGTTCTACCTTACTCTAACCCTAATTTTAATCACATCTGTAACCTACAGTTACAAATCAATTAATTCTATATTAAAAATTTAATATTAATAACTTCCAACTCAGTGATCTGTTTTAGATGATTTTACTACCAAAATGCTTGTCTCAATGATATCATTCTATTGAATTTAAAATTATAAAATTCTGATTACATAATCTCAAGATCATTATAGATTTGTGTTGTTTTTAATATAAAATATATTAAATCAATTAAAAACAACTCAAATTTATAATGATCTTGTGATCCTGTGATTAGAATTAAATGATTTTAGGTTCATTAGAATTATCTCATTGAGATGAGTATTTTGGTAGTAAGAATATCTAAAATGGGTTACTGTTTCAGAAGTTATTCAATATCTGATATTAAAGTTTATAAAATCTTTAATAATAATTTTTAATATATGCATGATTAAAGCAATACAAAACTATAATGATCTTGAATTCTGTAATTAGATTTTAATAATTGTAGGCTTATTGGAACTGTCTCATTGAGATGAACATTTTGGTAGTAAAATCATCCAAAATGGATTATTATTTTAAAAATTATTTAATATTAAGTTTTAAAAATTTTTAAAAAATTTAATAATTTTAGCCAATTAAAAACTATCTACTATTAGGACCTAATAATTTTCTGACCCTTCCCCTACTCAAAAAATCAGGTGATGAATAGCGCTCCTCTTAGATGTTTAAATTAAATCTATTTTTAAATATATGAAGTAACACATATTTTTAATAATCTCAGAAACTTGTAATTAGATTTTAACAATTTTGGGCTCATTAGAATTATCTTATTAAGACAAACATTTTGTAGTTCGTTTTATTCAAATCAGATTATTGAATCAAATTTATTTGTTATTAAATCTTTAAAGAAGCTTTAATAGATAATTTTAAATATATATGATATAAATGTTGGCCAATCAGATTTTATAATCTGTTTTTAGTTATAAATTGGTGACTATAGTGGAGTTTATTATTAATAAAATTTGTTAAAAAATTAAATTCTTATAGTAATAGTAATTATAAGTTATTTGTAACTATAATAAGGTTTTTTACTATTTTTTAAGTCTGTTGCATAATATTGGGTAATAAAGGTGTAACTATAGCTAAATGCATCTCTTCTAAGAGCATGACCTCCTTAAAGGTAGGGTAGCCTGTATAATTCGATTTTGATGATCAATTTTATGGGTAACCAAATGATCAACCAATCAAATTATAAATTTTGATCAACTCAATAAAGTATAAAAAAGCAAAAATATAAAAAATGAATGTTAAAACATATGTTTAATACTAGTAAGCTAGAACCATTGTAAGTTCTGAGCAAAATTATTTTTATCTTAGCTTTTTGTTTTTTTGTATGATTTTGGTTTAAATAACCCTGTTGTTGGTTCAAATAAATCTAGATTTGTTTAAATAAACCTGTCTTGGTTTAAATAAACCTGAACTTGGCTCAAATAACTCTAACTTGGTTTTTGAACCATTAAAAAAACCAATTCTTGGTTCAAACCTCAAAAACTCTAGTTTGGTTAAAATAAACCTGAGTTTGGTTCAAATAACCTAATTTTGTTTCAGATTTGTTTAATGAACCCGATTTAATATAAGTTACCAATTTAAGGCTTGTGTAATACCAGTATTACACAATATTTGTGGTGTGTAACTAAAAATTATTTTTGTGAAAACAATATACTGGCCTTTTGTATAACATACTTGGATCTTGCCCAATTATATTATACTATTGTGTTTCACAAATATGCAAGGAGACAAACAGAACTTTCAAAGTTGTGTTTTTGATATTTTTATTACAAATACATTAGAAACAATACTTTTGAAGCATCAAAAAAGTAACTTTTGTATCACTTTACCTAGAAATTAAGCATCTTTCGCTATGCTCAGGACAATTAATAAAAATACCAGAGAGGTAGTTTTGCATATAATCTTTACTATAATTTTAATATACAACCAATATTAATTCTGATTTATTTAAATAAGTATTAAAACTTAATTTTAAATTTACAATAGATATTAGGGGTCTTAGCTAGGTCAGGTCTGACCCAACCCAGGTCAGGTTTGGTCAGATCAAACCCGAGCTGGGTCTGACCCAGGTCAGAAAAAACCCTGGTCAGGTCAGACCCGGATTAATTATGGGTGACGCATGACAAAACCATTTCATTGCAAAAATAAATAAATAGTTTATTATAATCTGATAAAAAGAACTCTATATGCATATACAATTTTTATAGGCAAAATTCTCGTGATCTAGTGATCAGATCTGCATAGGGATACTGTGGATCTGTGATAGCATAATATGCACATAATTCAGATTTTATCACAAAAGCATATGCGATAGCTATATTTGCATATCAAGATGAATTTCGCATAATTAATAAAGCATAATGTCCAGAATTAAAGATCGAGTAACATCGGGTTTATCAATTTCCCCAACAGTTCCTATTGGACGCAGCATTTGATTGTACAAAATATAAATTTCATAAATTATCAGATTAAATAACAGTAGAATGCACAACTTCTTAATCGGTTATTTGAACAAAAATGTGTGTTGTATATAATTAACCAGTGTATTTAGTCATATTAATATATGTAAATGCAAATAATTTTTATGCTCCCAACTAACTGGATACAAATAAATAAATTTTAAATAGTCATGAATTAACTTAAATTAATAAAAATTCTTTATATTTACAACATTTTGTTGATCGCCTTTGCCCGCCTTTTTCTCGCGGAGGAGTTAGTTTGCGATAAAATACCCAGTGGCATTTATTACAGGTAGTTTCTCTTATTTTTTTGATATTCATGTTATATTATAATTATATATATATAAGCATTACCGTTTTATCCTACTTTTTCTTCTCAATAATTCCCTTTGCATGCTTGACTTAGGGCCTTAATTATATATTCTTTAATCAGGAAATAATTAATATCAGCCCCAGAAATCCCTGCTTAGTTTCTAGGCAAGAATTCAGAACAGTAAAAAACCAACACAGGGATCAACTAAATCTCCCTCACGAGTAACTGCTTCGATTAGCCTTTTATTTAGCCTGGACAGCTTTTCGTAAGGATGATCTCTCAGCAAAATAACCTTATATCTTTCCTTAAGGATATTGCCAAAAGAGCAATCTCTAAATTCTCAGTGGTTCTTTTTGTAGTAAATAAGCAAATTTTGGCTTGATTATGAAATCAAGAACCCAATAACATATTTGGATTTTTGTTCAAATCAATAAATCTACTATTTTTAAGATGGTAGGCAAAGTAAAATGATAACCATTCTGGAGTAATTGTTTTTTAGCCAACCACATTAAACAAAATCCATTGGGCTGTAAAATGCGACTTATTTCTTGCAAAAAATCATTAATATTCTCCTGATCATGATAAACCATAGGTGCTTGATGAACTTTGATGATGTTCTTAACTTTGCTATTTACCTGGTGATTGAATGCTACTGATATTACAAGTATTTTCTTAACCTTGATAATAAATTTGCTAATTATTCAGGAGTTCAGAAGTTAAGATATCCACATGCAAGCCCTTTTTGGTTTGGTTGTGGCTGACTTGCAAATTATTAACGTGATTAAATAGTATAACTTATGAATAGCTTATTTTAAACGTTTAGGTTAATGAACTTACCGATTGAAACTAAAAGCAATATTCATGAATAGATTATTATAAATACTTAGATTATTGAACTTTGATTTATTTGGATCAACAACCTTTGTAATTTTTTGGGTCCCATGAGCCCAGAATACAACATAAATAGCCATCCTATGTTCGTTTTATGAAATTTATTCATCTATAAATGGAAATACGGTGAATAATTAATTGAGTTCTATGAAATATAATGAAGTCAAAGTAACTACTATATTATAATCACAGGACTTACGGGACTCAAAAAAAAAATACAAATATTTTATGAATCTTATTTCAATACTTAGACTAATAAACATCCTTTATATTCGTGGATTATTATGATAAATGTTTAGATCAGATTAATAAATGTTTTTTATACTACTAAGTTCTATAAGTGAAATTAAATAGCAAATATCATAACTCGAATAACTTATTTCAGACCGAGACTATACAATGTTTTTATATTTACTAAGTGTTGTAAAATATACAAAATAATTCATAACTCAAATGGCTTATTTAAATGCATAACCTCAATAAAATTTGTAAGCCTCTCTATATGACCCGTTGACCCAGGTTCAACCGGGTTGGGTTGGGTTGGGTCAGACATGGGTCAGGTTTGACATGAGGCGGGCCAGACCCGGTCGGGTTTGGCATGAGGCAGGTCAGACCCGGGTCGGGTTTTACATGAGGCGGGTCAGACCCAGTCAGGTTTTGACCCAAGTGGTCTGACCCGGATCAGGCCCAAACCCAACCCATTAAGACCTCTAATAGATATATCTACTTCATTTAAGATAGCTCATCGGCAACTTTTAATGTTTTCACTTACTATAGCATATAATTATAATAAAAGTTAATTATCAATAGAGCATCTAATTATCTACAATATAATTTTAAAGCCAGATAGTCTTAGTATTGGACAAGCAACAATAATAGGCAAAAGATAGTGCCAATAAACAACTTTTTTACTAAACTTAGTATATACACAACTTACTATATAAAATCTCTAATACGAAATAAAATAGCTTTAAAAGTATGTTCACTTTATAACACTTACTATAGCATATAATTATAATAAAAGTTAATTATTAATAGAGCATCTAATTATTTACAATATAATTTTAAAGCAAGGTAGTCTCAGTATTGGACAAGCAACGATAATGGGCAAAAGATAGTGCCAATAAATAATTTTTTTACTAAACTTAGTATATATACAATTTACTATATAAAATACCTAATACGAAATAAAATACCTTTAAAAGTATGTTCGCTTTATGATAAAGTAAAATGAATTTTTTTCTAAGAAATATATGCAGTTAAAAATTTAGCTTTGTCGCATGTTTAAAACTATAAGCAACAAAGGAACTGCATTAATACATTATATATGTAACATATTATGAGATACCCTACCCTTAAATGCATATAATTTCTTATTCAAATATATATTAGACTCCAATAAATGCATGTTTTATTATTGTTTTCTAAATGCAAGCTCTCAAAAGCTTGGTCCTAATGATATGCATTTATAGAGGATTGACTGTATATGGGTGTGACTATAGGAAGAAACAACTGTATATAATCTTTATAGCAAAAAATTTTTGTAAAATTAAAGGAAACTTTACTAAGTACATTATTTTAAATTTTATAATAAAAGTTGTGAAATAGTTATTTGTGATTCTATCATAGTAATTTGAACTAAAAATTTTTTAATTGGTTAACTAATCTAAAATATTTGGTATCAACTGATTGCACTCTATATTTTATATTTAGAAATTTTTAGACATTTACTCAAATTTTTGTCTTAATTTGCTCATTTGCATTGTTGATTTATTTTCATTTTAGAACTTTTTAAAGCCTTTGCTTATTTATAATATCATTTATATTTTGTTAACCAATTAACTATTTACGCTACCAGTTGTTAAAATTAACCAATTAAGCATTTACTCAACTGGTTACCCAAAATTTATTCAGTTCAGGTCAGTTAACTGATTGTGGCCCAAATGGTTCAAATTACTATTTTAATAATACTATAATTATTAATTTTGATTAGATATTTGCTAAAAACAACATGTAGTAAAGGTTTGGTAGTGAATTTTTGTTCACAAAAATTATAGAGTGATCATATAATATAACTAATCAAAATTAATAATTTTGTATAACTCTTGCAAATTTTTGAAGCTATTGTAGTAAACTTTATAATATACTGTCTTTCTCTTCTATAATCACCTTTTATAATCACTATTTTTATATGATCACATAAATTTTTAATTCAATTTTTTTTTATTTATAAAATACCTATATATAATTACAATTTGCTTATAATCACTATCACACAAATATAGTATAAATAAAATATAATACATATATAATATCATTCTATATAATCATATTAAAACAAATATATTAAAAATTTTTAATTTACAAGGAATACATCTACCATATTAAAACTTATACTAACTTGCTATAGAACTGTCTACACTAAATCTATTCTAAAATTTTGGATACACAAATATTAATTATATTCACATAGCTCACTGCATTTGCCTGACGCATTTCTTGTTATTTTTAATAAGCATTTTATAAGTAATTGAGGTTTTATGACTGACTAATGATGTTTGACGAAACAATTTTTGCATGGATGAAATGGTTTCATCTATGGTTTCATCTAATGAAACCTTGACAATTGACAAAACTATAGATGATTGATGAAATCACAGATGATTGTTAAATCTCTTGATGAAATTAATTTGACCAATAAAATATTAAATTGTAGCTGTCCATCTTTCAACAAGCTCCAAATTGCGAATTTTTTATTATATACCCATCAATTAGCAATTCTATCAATATAATGAAGTGCTAAAAATTCATGCCGATTTTTAAAATTCAACATGTGAACCAGTTCACTTTTCATGTACAGTAAATTTACTATAATACTGACCATTTGGCAATTACAATACAAATTATTAAAAATAAAAAAGTATAGTAATTGACTTGTTAAATTAATAAACTTATATACAGTACATATATGCATATGTACTTGTTTTATATAGAAATCATTAATTGATTAAATCTATTTTAAGTTAGTGTGAAGTCCACAAAATAATAAGTTTGAATGACACTACATAATAAATCATACTATATTGTAACTATTAAGGTGGGAGAGTATACGTTTTACCAATTTAATTCTAATAGTGTAACTATTATTTGGGAAAGAGGGTATCTAAACGATTTAACTCTAATAATTACGAAAAATATAACTTAGATTTATAATGAGATTTGGGACAGTATGAGGTTTTAGTGTAACAGAGACTAACAAGAGTCGAAAAAGAGTCTCAGGACAAATTTTACAATGATATGAAAATATACTAAAAAGGAAAAAAATTTTTGAATTTAAAAAAAATAGACAAAAGGACTCTTCGGCACAGTTTAAACTTACTTCCTTTTATTTTTTATTAAAAATCTAGAAGAAGATTTTGCTTTATTAAACTCAAAATATTGCTGCTTATATACATTTAGGCTTATTATACTACACATTTGACGCATTAGCACATTATTCGTGCAATTCGCCACCTAATGTGATACAAAAATACTAATTTTAAACCTATCACGTTGAACATGTTATCTCTTAATTTCTAAGCCATAAAATTCCCCACCACTGCACGTTTGACGTGATAGCACGTTGATAGTGCTATAAGCTGAGGTAAAAGAGTAACTATATATGCTAACAGGTTTCTTTGATAAAAAAATAATAAATTTTCTAATATCACAAATTATGATTTGTGACAATAGTTACTAGGAGATAGGTTTCTGAGTTATTCTAATAAAAGCCTCTTCAGCACTACACTAGCCTACTTTCTTATTTTTCTTTAAGTAAAATCGAAGGAAACTTCTCTACTCATATTCTATTGTATTGTATTATATTTAGTGTTGGATTCTATTGTATCGGATCGTGAACAATATCTTTATTGAAGTCAAATTCATTTGTTTATATACATTTAAATTTAATATACAACACGTTAAAGAGTTGTCTGGCACGTTAACGTGTTATTTAACATGCTATGTGATGGTACAGCTAAACCTAGCACGTTGTCATGCTATTGAGAATGTTTATAATCTGTGCCCCTTAACATGCATATGTGCTAACACGTTAACATGTTATAAAGATTTTTCAAAAAGAGGTGATTATATGTCAATCATCAAGTTTACACAAATTTTGACTAATATTTAATGAAATATACAAAAAAAAAGAAACAAAGTTATCTATACTAAAAAAGAAAAGATTTATCTACGGGAGGTAAACTAATCAGGAAATTTGAATTTTTTAATGTCACAATTTCGAATTTTGACAATATCTTTTTTTTATATTAGAAGTAGTGCACAGCCATATCTTTTATCAAATTGGCTACTAGAAAAAGTTAGCATATAAATTTTTTTGATTAGAAATTTATTGAATGGCCAAGTCTGGGAATTTTGGATTTTGTGTACTTTAACGTTTTTGATCATCCATGTCTAAAAAGATTGAGAAATGTGATTAGGATGTGGGAATAATTGGAATAAAATTATCTTTAATTCAGAGTTTGTGGATTTTTAACATATTAGCTGAATCCAAAAATTTGATCAATTTTTGGGAAAAATTAGACTATAACGATTCCTATTTTAAAATTGTATATTTGAATTATGAATAAATCTCTGAAAATAAAGTTTAATTCTGTTCACTTTAATGATTGTTTTCCAGAGAATATATGTATATTTAACTAATTATATAATTATTCAATAAATTACTAGTATGAGTATGAACAGTGTACACGTAACTCTGGTTATACCGACATCTGGATATAACGACAACATAGTAAAATCTTTCTATACTGACTTTTTTTTTTAAAAATTTAATATAAAATGTCGGTATAACTCACTGTATTGACATTTTGAATTTTTTTACTAATGAACCAAAAATATCGATATAACCAGAGTAACGTGTATTCAAATACAGCGAACTCAACCATAACTACATACTGTAGTCACCGAATTGTGATTAAGTCCTACGTAGGATTTTTAGAGTAAAAATTATGATAGTTTAATACTAACTCTAACTACTGTATATGCTGCATTTCTTTATGGCATATCATAGTATTTTGTAGTAGTATTAGTTAGACTCTTATATTTATTATGTTTTACTCTGGAGTAGATTCCACTTCTACAACATACACCTAAAATTTTGTAAATATGCTCAATTTACAGTGTACTTAATCAAGTCTTTAGCGAAAATGCTCAAGTTAAAGTGTATACACATTTTCTACAATTATGTTCTAATAAATTAATATGTATATGAATGCTTGCTCCCAAGCAAGAACACATGCTCTACAAATTCGTTTCTAAAATAATGATTATAATTTATACTTCTTTTAAATAGTTTAGTTTTATATATTATTGCAATTTATAAAATTTTTATATTTATCTCTATATATTCATATAATATAAATTATATTATTATATGTGATTATATAGAATAGTTACTATATAATCACACCTCTTTATAATCACCTTTTTTGCTACAACAACTGCATAATTATAGAGGAGAAAAACAGTATATCATATGTCAATTTATAATATCTCTAAATTTTAGATTAATAAATATATATTATTTCATACTGATTAATATATCAATTTTTAACTGAATTTAAAATAAACTATTTTTTTAATTATATAAACTAAATTTAAAAAATTTAAGTGGTAAATCGCAGATAAAGTGTAAAAAATAATGATCATTTTATAATAAATTATAGCAGGTATTAAATAGTAAATTTTTTTTGGCGATCCTGCCTTTATTTATTAAGGTTCAAGAATATTGTATACACAATGTGTTTAATATCTAGATATTACCAAACCAAACAAAAATTCACTCAATACTTTTGTACCCAGGTGCAACCTGCCAAATAGTAAATTTTTATAGTGTGCGAATAGGGCTTTTTTATATATAAAAGTATTTTTTTACTTAGCAAACCTTTTATAATTTCTAATTAAACTTTGCAGAACCAACTTTTCTGATTCTAATGATAGTTAAATCATTTAAATAATGTTAGTATATGATATGATATTGGTATTTATTAATTGTTTACTATAGTTTTTTATTATAATTGAAAATGTATAGCATTCTACTTTCATATAAAGCAATTAGTAAAACTTTGCTGATTTTTACTATAAAATTTTGACTCTTTAACTGCGGATTACCACTTAACTAATTTCTTTTTTTTTAGCATAGTATTAATTTTTATTTTTTTTTTTCGATTCTTTTTTTTATTTATTTTAAATTTTTTATTAAACGTTTTTTTTAAATTATTTAAATTATTTATAAATTATTTATTATTTATTTAAATTATTTATTATTTATTTATTTATTTTAAATTTTTTATTAAACATTTTTTTTTTAAATTATTTAAATTATTTATAAATTATTTATTATTTATTTAAATTATTTATTATTTATTTAAATTTTTTTATCATACATGTACAGTACGTATTAGACTAATATGATCGGCCAATCATTTTTCAGATTGGCGATCATACTGTATCAGGTATAAATATTTTTTTTCCATTTTTTTTTTAATAATATTTTTTTGTTATTATATTTTAAAGTCTTAACACCAAAATAATCGCATGTTATTTCGAGTAAGCTTTTATAGTAGTCAGATTAGTTCTGTGACCTCAACTGTTTTTAAAGATTTGTTTAATTTATTTATGGTTGTAGAATGTTCTTTACGTGGTGGTAAATAATATGTCAACATCATTGAAGCCTGGAAATACTAGAACTTATACTAAAGATAAGTTTCTAGTTTCTTGTATTTGCTTATTTATTTATTTATATATTGTTATTCACTTCTTTCTTTTTTTTAGGCTTGTGCTTCGCTGGAGTGCTAAAACTGGATGCTGAGAATGTAGATGGGGAATCCGTTAGAGCTGTTGTTGGTGTGCGTTCATATAAAAAATCTGCAGAGATAGGAAATACAAGTGGAAAAAATAGTGTTGGATATTAGCACAATAGTTAGAACGGACAGAGCATGATAGTTAGTATCTAGTTTATGCTAGTTTTTTTTTTAATATACAGTAGTACTAACGGTTCTTTTTTTTCTTTAGAACCAACGTAGTATGATTGTTATTACAGAATGTAGCGCGATAGCAAAATGAACGTAGCATGATAGTAGAATGTACGTAGACATAGCATGATAGTTCGGGACGTTAGCAAGATAGTTAGTATGGGATATAGCATGATAGTTAGTAGTACAATAGTTAGTATAGGGGATGTAGTATAATAGTTAGTATGGGATTTAGTATTATGGTTGGGACATAGCGGGATGTGGCATGATAGTTGGGATATAGCATGATAGTTGGAATTGGGTTTATGTTATTAATTTGTATTTATTTTTTGTATTTTTTTTAAATTTTTTTTGTATTTTTTTTTATTTTTTTTGTGATTACAGGTTGCTATGAACTAATGCTTTTTGTAATAAATTAAATTGTTAAAATATATGGATATTTGAACTTATTGTTTTAATATATGAAAAATTAGCTAGCATTTAATTAGGCGAGCATATAGTAATTTTTTATTATTCACTTTTTGTTATTTTTTTTTATTTTTTACAATCTGCGAGATTATCGAATTGTTAATTGTTAAAGATCTGCGCAAAAAATTAAATCTGCGCAGAAAATAAAAAAAATTTTTTTAACGATCGCTGGCAGGGTCGCAGATCTACATTAATTTTTAATAATTGTTTTTTTTAAAAATCTGTGCAAATCTGCACTATAAAAACTTTTCTAATGTAGAGTAAATACTATAATCATTGCTATAGTCATTAATTGTTAATATAGATGTATTGAATGCATAATTTAATTTTCTTAGCAATTTAATTATGAGCAATTAATGCATAATTGTTTTTAATTATTTTTTTAATTAGTAAATCATTTTTAAAGAGTAAAAAAAAATGATAAATATTATAATATACAATATCAGAAATTCATGTGTTTTTTCTATAGTATAAAATGGAACTTGCTTATATATAATTTTTTTTAATAAGTTACTCTTTTATATTGATTAATAGAAGGTTGTAGAACTAATTTTTGTGATTCTAATAGTAGTAAAAGCATAAAAATCAGTTTGATATATCATAAGATATGAGTAATATTATAATAAACAATATTAGAAATTCATGTGTTTTTTCTATAGTGTAAAATGGAACTTGCTTATATATAATTTTTTTTTAATAAGTTACTCTTTTATATTGATTAATAGAAAGTTGTAAAACTAATTTTTGTGATTCTAATAGTAGTAAAAGCATAAAAATCAGTTTGATATATCATAAGATATGAGTATTTGTCAATCATTTACTATAGCGTTTTTTCTTAAGAATTTAAGTACATGGTATTTCACTTACTATATAAGGTTATAGTCACATGCCCATGAGATTTACTATAAAATTTTACCCCTTTAACTGCGAACTATCAATTAATTATTTTAATTTGTTAATAGATAGGATTAGGCTTTGGTACTACCAGTAGTATAATTAAAAAATAGGTTAAATATCTTAAAAATTATTTACACAATATAAATAACTTTTATATACAAATATCTAATAATTATCAAAGTATAGTTTATCAGAATTTTTTAATATTATTAATAAAAGTTTTGAAAAAATTTTTTTAATTGCAATTTTTTGCAAGTTATAGTATACTATGTATAATAACTATTAATATTTTTTTTAACTTCAGCAGTTCTGCCGCAACTTTATTTATTATATTCTGTATTTACAATACATTATATGTTGTTTACTCTAGGTTAACTACTTATTAAAGTGTGACCCACCCGGTTGTCATTAGAGACACCTAAATGTAACCTGCTATAGCAAAAATTTCTCACCATTAACTGCCTAATCCTTAAGTAAGGAATATTAGATTTGTTATTTTATTGAGTAGAAATTGCTGCCCATAATAACTATTAACATTAATTTTATTAAAAAACCTTTTAAGTATTATATTAAAGACAATTATCTTTCATCACTAGTGTGACGCATTACTACCCCTGAATGACAAATTATTTTGTTTATTGTGATTTACATTAATTAAAACAAAACAAATAGTGGCCAGGTTAGGGTTAGGATTTAGTAAAAGCAGTGATTAGATGTTTTCCCTAACCCAAAATTTTACAAGAATTTTTTTTACTAAGAAAAAATTGTGGTTTCATAGTCAAAATTTTAAGTTAGAAGTGATTTTTTAAAAAAAAGCTGTTTCACTTCAATCACATTACACCTAATACTGCATTCTAATTGGTCAATCAGAGGGTTATGCATTGCACTGATAACTCTTTTATTTTTAATATATTAACTTAATTTTAATAAATTTTATAAATTATAATTAAAGTCTTGTTTTAATATCTTTACTTAAAATTTAAGCAAAAATTAATTTAATAATTTTTTTAAAAAATCATAGTTAAAAACTAAAGACATATTAAATACTAAAAATAGCAATAATATTAACTAATAGCTTATAAATCTTCATAGTTAAAGTAATCTTTTTTTATATATAATAAGTTTTAAATATTTTTATATAGAGAGTTCTCATTCATTGCCAGTATATATGATTAGGTATAATGTGAAATTGAAGCAAAACAGCTTTTTTTTTAAAAATTGCTTCTAACTTAAAATTTTGACTATGAAACTACAATTTTTCTTAGCAATTAAAATTTCTTGCGAAATTTGGGGTTAGAGAGGTCATTTATTTACTGCCCCTACCAAACTCTAACCATAACCTAGCTGCTATTTGTTTTCTTTTGATTAATGTAAATCAAAACAAACAAATGATAACATCACACTAGCAATGAATATAATTGTCTAAAAAAAATATTTGTTTGAAATTTTAAAATTTAAAATTTAAAATTAGTTTTTAATATAAAATTTAGAGAAATTATAGGCATCTCCTGCGAGAGATGCATCTTCTCAGGAGATATAACTCCCACTCAGCATTTTGATGCTGAATCAGGAGCAGTTCATTCCCTGCTGGTAAACGCATGATAGATAAGTATTGTTTCCTTTTCTGTATTGACTTTTTTTTAATTTTTTTTCTTTTTTTAATTTGCTTTTTTGTTCTTCGCATTGTAGGTTTTCTTCATAGTTTTTTTTTTCTAAACTAACGCTTTTTTTCTTTGATAGTAGAGCCGCTTTAGGTGTCGTTATTTTTCTGTACTTTTAGCAACCTGGTTGGATAGTATACAAAAAGTTGAAACGCTTAAGAACAGTGATAACAATATCTACAAAAGAGTGTGTAAACCATCCAGCACCATTGCACTCAAGATGTTGGGGATTTAATCATTTTGGTTCATCGTTTATAGAGTATGAAGATTCTGGGCTTTCGTCATTTCAGCGCTGGTAGTTGGTTTGTTTTTTTTCTCTTTATTTTCATAACTTGAACTAATCATTTAGGTGCTATTGTATATGGTGATTTCAGGCTTTGTCGTTTTGGTGCCATCGTTAGTGATTTCAACTCTTGCCTTTTCTTTTGGTTTGGGTTTGTAATTTGGCACAGTAAGTCTTGTCTGTGTTTTCGCATTATACAGTTTTTTTTTCTCGACCAATCTCTTTTACTTTAGAGCTATCTTTGGTGGTAACTTTTGGCTTTGTTGTGTTAATAGTGACTTTTGGTTGGTGGTGACTTTTGGCTTCGTTGTCATTAATATTGGACTTTTCTGATTCGTTGTTGTCATTTGTAAAGGTTTCTTGGTGATTTTAGTTCTTATTGGTAAGTAAGTCTGCTTTCACTAGATTTTTTTTTCTCGACTAATCTTTTTCACTTTAGAGCCGTCATTGGTGGTGACTTTAGGCTTTGTTGTCATTGCTTTGAAGCCTTCATAGGTATGCTTTTGTTGGGTTTTTGGTGTTTTTCTCCTTGAGAGTAGAGTGGAAGTTCATAGGGGTTCTGGCATGCAAAAAATACTTTAGTTTTGTGATAGTTTTTTTTTTTTTCTTAGCACAAATTGGTATCGTTTGAAGATTTTTAGATTTTTGGATTTAATAAATTAAATATAAATTAATTGCTAATCCAGATAAGATCGGCAGAATTTCTATATTAGAAATTGGGGCAAAATTCCTATGATATTAACTATATGCTTCAATCTGAGTGGAGTCAGATAAAAAGTATTTTTTTTTTAAGTTAATGATACATTCTATTAATTTAAAGTTGTAGAGCTCATCGAGATGCATCTAATAGTGGTTAGAGCATCAAAATTGGCCTAGTTGATGGTGAGTTATTATTAAAAAATGATTGGCCGACTATATAAAATCTCTATATAAACAAATATTGGTTACATAGAGATTTTATATAGTTGGCCAATCGTTTGTTAATAATAACTCGCTATCCACTGGGCCGATTTGGATGATCTAACCACCGTTAGGCCACACAAAGTTGATTTTTCGTTTNTTTTTTTTTTTTTTTTTTTAGATTCCAATTGTGCCAATTGTTCGATTTTTGACATCAATTTTTTCACACAACATTAATAATTGAATGAATTCTAAGTGTGGCAAAAAATTTATTTCAATAGTTATTTTCATCCGGTGTCACCCGATGGAGACCTTAATTTCCTGTAATCTTCCGATAGGACTGACAGGAAAAATATGACTGCCGGCCAAATTTTTTGATTCATTGTTGTGCAAAATGAAAAATTAGCCTTGTATAGCCTTAAATATGAACATTATTTAAATTTAAACTAAAAAAAAAAAAAAAAATCTGCCCGTCCATCCCGAATTTTGAAATCCATGTAATGCAAAACGAAAAATCAACTTTGCGAGGCCTTAGATGGTCTCGACGAGCTCTATAACTTTCAATTAATCGACGTAGTATTAACTTAAAAAAAATACTTTTCATTTGACTCCGCTCAGATTATAGAATATAATAAAAATTTATATTGTACTTATCCCCAAAATTTACTATTGTCCCAATATAGTA
Organism: Gigaspora rosea; assembly: GCA_003550325.1. Taxonomy (NCBI): domain Eukaryota; kingdom Fungi; phylum Glomeromycota; class Glomeromycetes; order Diversisporales; family Gigasporaceae; genus Gigaspora; species Gigaspora rosea. The sequence continues at coordinate 29,083 of QKWP01000084.1, read as the reverse complement.
ACTCTGCAGATCTTATCTGGATCTTCAATTAAATATTTTAATAAAGTATGTCATATTGGTTTCGCGGGATCTGAACTGAATTTTATGGGATCGCGTAGGTAAGTTTAAAAGTTATTTGGGCAAATGAATTTTATTCGAAGTTGATCAGTTCGAGTAGTACAAATATGCCTAGCTCGAGTAGTACCTCGGAATCTGTGTCACGTGATATATGCAGTTTTGATTGGTTTGGAGATATATCTCCCGCAGGGAGATATATCTCTCGCGGGAGATGCCTAAAAGCACTCTAAAATTTACTAGTAAAATTTACTAATAAAAGGACTAAAAAAGGCCAATTTTTAAAAAATTCTATGAAATTTAAAAAAGTACCTAGTGCTACTAAATTTTTTATATATGTTGCCGCTATCTATAAAATACTTTATATAAATATTTACCGTATAGCTTATTAATTGTTAAACTTGTTGATAATTAGATTTAAGAAGTGTCATAATTGAGTAAAAATACTACTGGTAGTATGCCTAAATCCTATCCATTAATAGATATTTTATAAAAATCTATATGAAAAAAATTAATTCTATATGCAATATATGCGTAGTTAGCATTGACATATGTTAAATTGCAATTTTAAATTAACATGTATCATTTTAAAACTGACATGAATTGCGAAATGACACATAAAAATATAATATTTCGAAAAAAATTGTGTTCTCGAAAATTTTAATCGAAAATTTTTATTAGTATATCTTATGAAAATTGATCTACGTATGCATCCTCTACCCTACATAACCTATGTTTTTTTTTTTTTTTTTTTGCACACTTTTCGCTAGAAAACTATTTTGCATATTTACATATTCGTTGCACAGCGCATTAGTGGTGCGTATTTTAAGTAAAAAATCTGCATAATTTTACATAATTTACAATTTGCCGCATGCATAATCGTGGACCCGGTACTGTTCCCGTGCCATTACTGCAATGACAATTAATATTTAATCATACAAATAATAGTCAAACTTCTTTATAATAAACCTTTCTATAACAATGCTGGATATTGATAGTTTTAAGAAAATTTAATGTTTTACATAACGAACTTTGTTTTAGGCCCAGGACCAGTTGACTGTATTTCAAAAAAACATATTAAAAATTTTTACATTTTACAAAGATAGAACAATAAAACTGTTTAACTTTCTTTAATTACTTTGAAATGCTGAAATATAATTTAAAGGAAATGTTCTTAACTAATTTGTTCATAGATGCTATTGCTGTATAATGTGTGTGCTTTTTTTTACCTTTATCCAATTTTCTTTTTAGCGGCCACTTGAACGAGACTTTGCGTTAAATAATTTTTATAATAACAATGATAGTTAAGTAATTTTCCTATTAATGTATTGCAACTAACTATTGCTTTTTTTTCCTGTATTCATGTGAGTTGGTGTGCTTAATAATATCCTTTTCTAATTTTAAATCAATAAAATTTTGTCGATTTTTGAAGTAAATCTCAGACAATTTATTAAGTTCATTCAATATTAATTCGTCAGTTTCTTGATCCAAGACATTATTAATGTTATAAATGGCATCTATAAATTTTTAGTTGGCTCAATTTCATTGGGTATCATAATTAAACTACATTTCATATTTGGCACCTGTAAATTCATAAAAGTTTGATAACTGCTGCTTTGTTGCAAATTTAAATGAATAAGAACTGATGTTTGGCTTTTGAATAAAGGTGTTTTGCGATACGTTCATCTTATCTTAGCATGTTTCTTAATATAGTCAAGAATTCATTATTTGAAAGTTCTATCGAAACAAAATTTTATAATTCATTTAAATTTAAATGCATCTTTATTTCGTGATTTTTAACCTCAATATCGTCACCGTAAAATAGCGCTTACGAATAAAATGATGAACCAGAAAAAAAACTTGGTTTCTCTGTATCTTTAAGGATATGAATGCAAATTATCTTGACCAAGAATTTTAGATAAAATTAAATTTCGAAATGATCATCAAATTCGTTCGCCGCGAGTTTCTTTACGGTCTTTGACGGTTGGTTATCAATTCACCAGCCTGATGAAATATACAGGAAAAAATACCAAAATGATTGAAACACATAACACCATAAATATATGTAGATTGGAATGTTCATAAAATGCCAAAGAAGATACATTTTATTGTAAATTAATAGTGCCATAAGTAATGATTTGCTTTTTTCTTATATTAGCAAACTTCACTACACAGCATGACCATATTTGGCAAAAGATATCGGCATAATAGAATACTCTTAATTAATAAATATTGAAGTCATAGCACATGCAGTTTTTTAATTATGAAAATTTTAAACTTTACATGTCAATGTTAATTTATTTTTGTTCTTATTTAAAGCATTGCAGGCAACAACTAAATAGATATTCATTACGTCCAGATTGTTCGATGGCTTTGAAAAGGTTTGCAAATGTTGATATAAAATATGTCATATCATCAGAATTAAATTATGATATTGATTATATTGATCATAAAGATGAATAATACATCAAACTTAATATTACTTTCACAAAAAAAATGGTAGTAATCAACAAGGAGATGATCGTGAAAAGTTCGAGAGACCAACAGAAGCAGCTGGTCAGATATACGGCGCCATCCAAACTGTAAGAGATACAACCACTCCATTCGTTCCCTTATTCAATTCGGATGCGAACATATTAGCTCAAATGCTATCAATCTATGAAAATGCAAAATGTAATGAAAAAATATGTGCTACTTTATTAGAACGTGTTGAAATTGCACAAACTGCTGTTAAATCATTGCAACGTAAATATCAAGCAAATGAAAAAAATTTAGAAATCAAAATTATTATTATGCTTGGGTTAGATTTATTAATGTTTTGGAAAATATTAGGAAATTTGCTAAAGAAATTACGCAATTAACGTATTTTCTAAAGTTTATAAATGCTAAGCTGCGCTGTTAAAGATGCTTTTGAAAAAATATTAAAGAATTTGAAGAACTTTGTTGCGATTAACTTAACTATAGCTATATACAACGCTGAACAAAGGGCAATGGAGGCTAAAAATGTGGCAGAAGATCTTGATATTTTGAAAAAGGTATTAGTGTTATTATAAATTTGAATTACTTTAAATATTTTATATTGATTTTGAACTTCAATAAATGTATTATAGTCAATGAGTGACATGAAGGATGAATTACTGAAATTAGGTTAGCAATAATGGTGGAAATGTTCTGGGATCACAAATCATAATACACAAATTAGAGGTGGTGAATTTCTCATGGATAAAATGGGGCCTCCTCTGATCGAAGAGTAGTATGATTGCGTAAATTCTATGCATATCGATGCTTGTCAATTACTAATTAGGAATTGGCCTAAATATGTAATGAGGCCAGATTTTATATTAATGCCGGCAAGACGACATTGTAATGCCAGCCAGATAATTTTATTTTGGAATCATATTAAAAATCCCGCGCGAGCCATAAAAAAATCCGCGCGTCAGCATGGATATTATTTATTGAATGGAACAGGTGTAAAAAATGACCATACAGAGGCGCTTAGACTTTTCAAAGAAGCAGCTGATGCTGATGTAACTGATGCTCAACTTCGATATGCAATTGCTCTTCTTGAAAATAAAAATAATTTAGATGTGCCAGAAATACTTAAATATATGACTATGGCAGCAAATTATGAAAATTCTACTGCATTTTTTAACTTGGATCACATTTATTGGAATAAAAATCTTGGGGATCAAATGATAAAGTAAAAGCAGAGTCATATATTAAGTTGGCAGCTTTGAAAAATCGGCCTGAAGCTATTCAAATTTGGACAAAAATTAAGATAGAACAAGCTAAAAAATAAGTTTATTTTAATGAACATTTTTGAGGTAAGAGGGGACATTTTCTCTTACAATAATTCGAAATATCGCATCAATTGGTCAAATGAATTAAACATTATATGCATATTAAAAAAAATTTAATAAATTTAATCTAAAAAATTTAAAATTTATCTAAGCTTTAATATATATTTTGAAACATTGAACAATTTTTTATCTGAAGTTTGAATATTATTAAAAATCTTTATCTAAATATCTAAAGAATTTTTATTTCTTAATGGACCTCTGTTACTTTATTTGGCACCTTCACAGAGACCTATGCTTTTTATTTTATTTAGCAAGCCATTCAAAATGTTTATCAACAATCTATGATGTAAAAAAAATAGATTTAATTTTAATCCTCTGAAAAAACTTTTATTAAATTAAATAAAAATATTATCAAGCTCATGTAATTATTACAATATTTGTTATATTATTAGTTAGTTGAAACTGAGCTGCGAAGTCCATGGGAGGACTTTTGTATGATTGCAAATAATTTCAATCTAGTGCTACATTATTTATACAAATTAAAGTATTTTCAAAAAAATAAATTAAAGAAATAAAGAAAAAGAAGTATAATGAAAGCTTATTAGAATTGTGGGCCACATTATTCTTATTTAGAGAAGATATCATGTAATAATATATTTCGAGAAATTACAAGATTCTCAAGATCAAATAAACGAGCTCCTCTTACAACAATTGAATTTACACAAATAATTGAAAGTTCACGGTAATATTTTCATTCATGAAATAGAATTAAATACAGTAAATTGAACATAATCTTTCATGAAGTTAAACTACATGCACAAATTATACAAACATACTAGCAATCCATTGGAAATTCTAAAAATGGAAGTGTTTCTACCCCAAAAATGAGAGGATGGTCACGACAGAACCAATCTAGCACATTTCTGTCGTGACCATCCTCTTTTATTGATTGTATTCGGCTTGTTGGAAGAATTAACATTTGTTTGCATATTCAGTTTCTTATTATTAAATAAGATAGTTGTGTAATGCAATTGTGCTAGAAACTAGTAATGGTGTGAGTGCATGAACTCTTGCCTTGATTAATATTATTGCAGATGATCAGATATTTTGATGCACTACTCCGTGATATTTATGTTTGCATGGATGTTCAGTTACAAATTGTTATAGAAATAGAAATATAATTAAAATAATTATCATCACCTTTATCAATAAATTTGCAGTATTAGACATAATAATGAATTTTTAAAAATTAAAAAATTGATATCATGAAACCCATTCTAAAAATCGAAAATTTTTTATTTATGATTATATATTGTAGTACTTTATGTTAAAATATAAAGAATTTTTTAAGAAATTTTTTAATTTTTTTTTCTGAATATAATGCTACATACTTTATATTTGAAATGTTAAAAATATTTTGTAAAGAATATTTTCAAAATTTACAGCAAGTTAAAAAAGTATGAATTTTCTTGTCCTGCTCATTAAATGAAAGTAATATAGGACGTTTAGGATTAATATTTACAAATACAGGTGAACATTGATTAACACGATTATTTTTCTCATATAAAAGGCTAGCAAATATTCGTTCATCTTCTTTTGCAGCTTTGGCCCATTTTTCACCTTTATATATAGGATTTTTTCTCTCTCCCCAACATTTCCCATGCTATTTCTGTAGGTTCTACCAATATTTGAGAATCTTCGGTAAGGATGCAACAATATATTTCCAAATGCTTTTGGCAAACATCTAATTGCTTTTTTTCATTCTTAAAAAATAAAAAAAAAAACAAATAATTTAAAGGGATGAATCTTATTTCTGCGACACCAATTTCATCTACAGCTCATTTAACTGACAACACATAAGGTTAAGGTTATATAGTTGCAGATATTGATGTCTGAAGAAATGACGGAACTCATATGTTTCATCACTACGAAATAACGAAACAATATGGTTTCGATGGATCACGTGAGTTTCGTCATTCACAGTATAGTAATAGTAAATTGTCACCTATGTGACGTCTGTTAATGGTTTTAGGCAAAATGGGTGTCGGCAAAATGGGGTTTCCAATTTAAAGCACTATATATTAAAAAGAAAATCCATTAAAGTATTTACCAGATCAAATGAATAAACGCATGGTTTCCAACTTCGATTATCATTTTTGCAAAAATGAAATCCAGTAACAATCCTATTATTTTCATAATTTTCACCATCTTGATGCCGAAATGCGCAAGTCCAAGAAGACAATAAGTTCTAGTATTATGAAATTTAAGCAATTCTGAAAAGTTTTCGTCAGTATTTTCATTGGAATCATTATATTCGTGATTGTAATAAAATTTTTGCCTGGGATTTGGTAAAGTAAAGCTCTTTAATTTAAGTAAAGAAGGTTTAAAATTAAAATTTGAGTAAAATCCAACAATCATCCATGCAACCTTTACTTTGTATTTCCTGCTTCTTGAGAATGGAAATTTTATTGTTTCTCTTTTTTTAACACACTGGATTACCAAACATGGATTTCCTGGAAAAATATATTCTATATGAACAGAAAAAACCCCACAAATGTTTTCTTCAGTATGCAAAGCTGTTGCATATATTTGATATTTCTCCTTATTTTCTTTCATACTTGTAAGTATATCATTATTGGGAATGAAAATTTCACGTTCCACACGATTTGTAATATTTGTTTCATTAAAAGTTACTTCAATAACGTCGGAATGAAGCATTTTCTGCCCAAAAACCCTTAGAAACTTCATTTTTAACTCATAATCCAATAATTCATAAATGGATGCAATTTTCAAGTAATTGATAAGTCCCCATTTGTCACAATCTCTTAATGATTGCAGCCAATCTTTTTGATTTTCGATATTATCGATATTTATATTCTTGCATTCGTGCGTATCACCGCCAATAATGACATAATTTTCATTATTACGATATTTTGATGCTGAAGAATTTCTTTCGGAGTTGTGAGACAGAGAAATATTTTGGATATCAGTCCCAACTTGATTTTTCTTAGAACTAATAGAAATGTTGCTATTAGAATCAATTTGGTATTGAATAATACCACCAAATTCAGTTTCTAAAGGAACTAAAAAGTAAATTTAGATATTATTTTTTAAATATGATAAAAATATGATAATTTTTAAAATAATTCTTACAAAAATCACCAAATTTTTCAGACAATTTATTAAACTCATTCAATTTTAATTCATCAGTTTCTTGATCCAAGGCATTCTTAATGGCATCTTTAAACTCTTCAGTTGGCTCAATATCATCGCTCATGATAATTATACTACATTTCATACATTTAGCAACTCTAAATTCATAAGAATCTGATGCCTGTTGTTTTTTGGAGCAAAACTTTTCAAAATTTATCCCAAATTTAAATGAATAAGGTGCCAAAAGAACCGATGCATTGGCTTTTGAAATAAGATGCTTTACGAATATACATTCAACCTCCTCTTTACATGTTTCTGAAAAAGCATTCAAACATTCACTATGCGAAAGTTCTAGCCGAAAAGAAATTTTACAATTTGGTTTAAATCTAAATGCATCCTGTTGTGCGATTTTAACCTCCATACCGTCAGGTGTAAAATAACGTCCACGAATAAGATGATGTTTATTGATGAACTGGAAAAAACTTGGGTTTGTTGTATCTTTAAGGATATGAATGCATTTATCTTGATCAAGAATTTTAGATACTTTATATTTTTCTTCCTTGTCAAAACTAATTTGGGCCTGAATATTGTTCTTAATCGTGAGGAATTTCATGGTTTCTCCCATATAAATGCCATTTTTATGTTCAAGAAGCTTGCGTACTTCTAAAAGACTCATGCCTGGAGTAATATTTCCAGCATCATGTTCTTCTTCAATATCGTCCACATGAATAATGATAAAAATATCTTCAGGATCTTCATTTATTGTTGCAATTGATTCTTTGACATTACGATTAGAAGATTTGAATAATGAGAAAAGGGTACTCATCTTAAAACTATACTGCTTAATTTTAATGTTTATTTTACGTTCATGTACTGTAACATTTAATTTATAGCTTCAACAAAGTGCAGAAATGCACAAGATTTCTTATTTGAGGCCCATGCTACACAAAACACTATATTTAGAATTCAAATTTCAAATATAATACAATTAGTTGCGTTACATGGCGCTTTTAATTTTAATACATACAGTATCTTGCGCTCTGTCTGACAAAACCAACAACGTAATCAGATCTTTATTGAATTCATAGAGAAATGTTCAAATGGTACCAAAATTATCGAAAATAGATTTATTCTCGTTCGGATTTCTTTATGAAGTTACATGATGGGAATAGTGCACCGTCATTTTTCTTTTCTGCCACTGCACATTATGCTCGCTCCAATAACATAATAGTCATTTTATATTCACGAGCATTTGTTCATGTGACAAAGTGTATGTGAGGATCGAAATTACGGGCCCACGCTATGTGTGGCGCATTCTAACTTACTAAAGCAGCAAGTCCGAGCCGATGCTGTGGTGTGGCGAATTCTACTCGTTACATATGACAACGAGTTGGGTGTTAGGCGCAATAATAAGTGGGGAGTTTGGTGGATTGTAATCGGACAGTGAAGAGAACATGTGAACGAGACTAACGAAGAAAGAAAGCAACTCCCGATTCACAATTTACGCCCACATGCATGTCTATTATTTTTGTCAACCCGCATTAGAGCTAAAAAATTAAATTCCGTGTAACGCAACAAACTTTGATTGCACGTTACACTAATTTTGCCGAAACTGCTTATAACGGTATGAATTAATTGAATCTATCTATTGATACATGCTATCCATTATTGATTGGTTGGAACAGTCAGTAGAGAACAACGACGTCGAAGTAATAAAATTCGATAGCTTAAATTTTGACGATGCCAAAAAACGTAAAAAAGGTGGCATTAATCCACGTCCTTGTGTTTATTTGAACGATTTAACATGCACGTACCATGCCTTGACCGATTATTATGATTTAAATATTGATGAGAAAGAAATGAAAATCATATATTCTGCAGTAAGATTATATATATATTATAAATAAATTTATACTGCATTATTATATAAAAAAAGGCGATTTAAAATATTTGTATCTTCCAAGGGATTGGAACATGAAAATATTATCAAGGCATTTATTTCTCAAAGTAAGTATGTTAAATTAAATGAAATGAACTGTTTATCCATGGCATACTAGTCAGAGAAGTAAAGCGATGTGAGTAAGAATGTATAATACACCATCGCCAAGTGAAGACCTAGTAATTCTAAGCTTTAGATTCCTCATTTCATAGTACAGCTTAACGCTAAAAAAAATTTGTTCCTCGTTATAACAACAATATGATTGGGTTTTCCATCCAAAATTAAGATTTCCAAGTTACTGTTTTGCGGAATTAATTCATAATTCATATTCTACGCATACAATATTTGTCATTGAAATGCTATTTTACTGTATGTTCTAAATTTTATCTGATTTTGCATCATCAAAGGAGAAAGACCTCTTGAGCACTATCTGCTTGTGGAAGTTGCTGATCAGGGAAACCTTACAAATTATTTGAAGAAGGCTAAGCTTACTTGGAATCGGAGAATAGAATTAGCATCACAATTGATCAGTGGATTAGAATTTCTTCATAATCAACAAATAATACATTCAAACTTGGTAACTATGCATATATATTATCTTGTCAGCGATTTTATTTCATACTATTGCTAGGCTCTAATTCGGTTTAAAGTGAAAATCAAATGCTAGAACGGATTATAGAAATAAATCATACGTTTGTATATAAACATATTCACAAAACAGAATCAAAGATCCAGCCTTAAATTTTAGGATAGACATTGAATTTTGCATTAATAATTATTATATTCTTGAAAAAATATTATTATTCTAAATTAACTATTTAATTTTTTTATTAAATTTTAAGCTTAATTAACAGAATCCAAAAAATGTTCTTTTTCACAATGATACTCTAAAATTAACAAATTTTGGGAGCCTAACAATATTTAAATCAGATGATCTTGAAAATATTCCATATATTGAACCCCAAGCATTGACACTAGAAAAAGGTTTTATCAAAACTTCCTGCGGTAAAGATGATAAAAATATATTTGGAGCAAAATCCAATATTTATAGTTTGGGTGTTTTACTCTGGCAAATTTCTAGCGGTCTCCAACCTTTTCTAAGTTTAACTCCCATAAAAATGATTGAATTTATAAGTAACGGCGAAAGAGAAGAGCCTGTTGATGGAACCCCTATTGAATATTATAAATTATATCAAAATTGTTGGCAAGATTTTGCTGGTACGTGCTTTAACTATTTTTTAATAAATATAATTATGAAAATATTGAATTACAGTAAAACTTCCATAAGTGCACCCTCCATAAGTACACACCCTCTCTAAATGCACGACAAGTGCTGGCCCAAATATATACATGCCCTCTATAAATGCATTTTTTTTATTGATCTCTAAATGCACGTTGTTAAATCTTGGCCCAGGAGCGTGAGGTATTACTGTAACTGCATATATAAACCATAATGAAGAAAATTTTAAGCCTTACATACTGTATCAATGATAATCTATTTTCGTTCTTACTTAAACCATTACATACAACAACTAAAGAAGTTATTTATTGATTTCTCTTTTTAAGACGAACGCCCAGATTGTTCGATGGCCTTGAAAATACTTAAAAATGTTAATGTAAAAGATGTCATATCACCAGAACTAGATGAAGATATTGATCATAAGAATGTTGATGACTATATTTTGAAATCTAGGAGAATTCGTTCAGCGCCTAGTTTTTATGGAGGAAGCACTGCGGTTGGAACATCGATTAATAATGACAATTCAAGCAATATACTAACATTTTCTCAAGATTCTCAAGATTCTCAAGATCATGTAAATAAGTTTCTTTTACAGCAATGGAATTTACACAAAGGATGGAAAGTAAATGGTAATACTTTCATTCACGGAGAAGAAATCCTCACGGAAAATGGATCAATAATCTCTCAAGAAGTGAAGCAATATGCTCAAATTTATACAAATATACCTAACAATCCATTCGAGATTTTAAAAAATGAAAGTGTTTCTGCACAAAATTTGGAAGAAATTGACATTTGTTTGCATATTCGGCTTCTTAATATTGAATATAAAAATTTTGAAATATCTGACGAATTTAGCAGAGCAATTCAAGAAATGCTGAAAAATCGGGATGAGAAATCTATTCGCAAGGCTCTTCAAAAAATCTTTGAGAAATATGGCGATTACATACCTACAAAAGTTGTTATTGGTGGTGCACTTAGGATCAAATCTGCATATCCAAAAGACAGGATGTTATTTATGCAAGATCTTGAAATTTTAAAAGCTAACCTTTATTGGGTTAATGATCAAATTTTTTCAGGAATATCTAATATATTTGAGAAAATTCCGTTTGATAATATATTCACAATAGAAGACATGGATAATAATCAAAGAATTACTTCTGGTCATGAGTTAATTGACTGGATGGAAGAATTTTATGAACATAAAAAAGGATATATTATTGCATTCAAAGAAAGTATACCAGTGTATACCTTACTTAAAAATGAAATTCAGCAAGAAATCATTAAAGTTTGTGGAAGGCTTCAGAACATCAATATTGAGCATATGATTGTTCCATACATTACTAATAGTCCCATTCCTGAAAATTTAAATTTTTGGACTAAAAATACACCTTTAATATATTTGTGTCATTGGATTAGCAATCTATATCTTCATTATGGTTTGATTATTCAGCAAAATAACATAAGGCATGGATTGGAAGTCGCTATAGATTTTCTTGAGATACCTGAAATATGCTTATTAGATAAATCGTATATGTACCTACGGCAACCTCTTAATAAGAAAGAGGCATTCATTCAAGCAAACCGCATTAAAATCGAGAACATTAATGTTGCAGAGATTCCATTTTTGACAGCGAGTTTAACGAATAGTGATCATCCAATATTTGATGGTCAACAAAAATCTAATGAAGTCCATTGCTTTATTACATCAGAAAAAATTAAATTGACATTTAGCATGAATAAATTAAAGCCTTCTAAAAAGTTTTTAAATGCGGTTGACGAAGCACTTAACAGTAACTATCCATTTCGTAACTTGAAAAATGTTTTTGATAAATTTGGGTATTTTTGTCCTTGTAGTATTATTCTTGGTAGAACTTTTTCAAAGATTTATGAATCTGATAATGATGGGCCATTTGAAAATGACGAATATATTTTTAGTACAGACGAAGTTGAGCCCGAAATGATAGAGGGGAAGCTTGAAACATGGAATAAGATTGCAAAAAAGTTAGATACATCATTCTTTTTGGATTTTAACGGTGATATAGTGAGAAGTAATGAGATATACTCTCGATTAAAAAACTTGGAAGAAAAACAGCATTGGAAAACAGTAACGCAAGATTTAATTCCTTTATACAAGATATTGCCAAAAGATAAACAGAATAAAATAGAAAGCATAGTTTCAGATAGCTATCACATTGTCATGACAGGCATTACAAAAATTACGCAAAAGAATCAAACGTATGTTAATATTCAATTTGAGAATCCACTACAAGACAACAATTATGAAATGTTTGGTTGTTTAATTATTAATGATAAAAATGTATCAGATGTGATGATACGATTTAGTTTAGCAAACCAGTATGGGTGTCGGGCTATCATACACAAACTTGATAATAAAAGGTACAGAATTTTAGGAAAATCAGCATCTGAAATAACTACTTTAAATGTCTAATGCACTTGCTTCAAATATCTATAGCAGCTACTTAAATATCTATCTGAAGTTGCTACTTTAAGTACTTGAAGTGCGTAGCTACTTTAGATATATAAAGTACAACTTTAGATAATATCTAAGTAGCAACTCTGAAATAGCTACTTTAGATATCTAAACTTACTTTTTGACCTCTTCACAGAAACTTAAATATCTTATTATGCAGTAACTGTATAGTAATTACATGGCAACTATATAGTTGCTATTAAATTTGATCGTAACTATATAGTTACTGTGCGGTTACTGTGTATTAAGAGATTTAGGGTTCTGTGTAGCTATATCTAAAGTCGCTACTTCAGATATCTATTTGAAGCTGCTATTAATGTTCTGAAAATTCTGATTGGATCTGATTCTGATCCTAACCAATAGTAAAGTCAGTTTTGGTAAAAAAAAAAAAAAGTTCGGATTAGGCTAATTGAGCTTGAATTGAGCCTAAAAACTTCAAATTGGCCTCGGATTCAAACCTGATTTCGGATCAGATCGACTTCGGTTCAATTTCAGATCAACCCGTTTTTTTTTTAATTCGAATTGGAACACTAGTTGCTACTTTAAATATTTGAAGTAGCTACATCCAAGTATCTATCTTAAGTAGCTAATTTAGATATTTAAAGTAATTGCTTCAAAAATTTAAAAGTAGCCACTTCAGATAGGTGGCTACTCTAATGAAACAATTATACCGTATATTCATATACTAATTTACTATTTAAATATACAGCATTCCGATTAATGCACAAGTTTTTTGGATAGTACTCACCAAAGGACATGGATATTTCAGTCAGCATTCTCGTGATATCAAAATTGCATATGGAAAGAAAATATTGTCGAGTCAATTGCCAATTGATGTTGAAATACCATCGCCTACGTGGTTAGGTTTATGGTTGAATTCATGCTACTTTTTTGATTTTTTTCAAAGTGAAATATCATGTCTTTTATATTTTGCAGTATATAATTAAATAAAGTTTTGCCTGAGAATAAATTTTATTTAGCGGAAAATATTTTAAATTGGGTCAAACGTTTTTATCATTACGGTGAATATATAAATTAAAAGCGTAAAACCTTTTTTTTATTAATAAAACATAAATGAATTTGTCATTTTTATCAATAAACTTTTTACAACAAGCCACCTTTTTTTATACCTGTCTTGGAAAAATTTTGCAATCAATAGTATATTCAAAGATGTCGCCAACAACTTGCTATGGATCTTCTATTTTTTTCTCGCATTAATAAGGTTTTCTGAAAATTAAAATTCTGGAAGCCTAAATACAATAGCGAATATTTTTGTAATTTTTGATGACGAATTTGAAACATAATAGAAGAATCAATAAGGGACTGCTCAGGTATCGATTTCAATGTTAATTGATTATAATAAATGAGCACTATTACGATCAATAACTAATCACATCGAAGATGGTGCTTGAGAAAATTTCAATGGCATCATAAATTGCATATTCGAATTTTCGACAAAAAATTTTTTGTAAATATATTTATGGTTGAACACTATTGCTGTTCAAATTAGGGAATCAGAATTTTTTTTTTTTGCTATAACTTATAAAGAATACACGTTAAATTAAAAATTGTTGAAGGTAATATATCACGTATAGTTTTGTTTTACATGATATATCGGACATTCTGGTATTATATGACAATATATATTGGCAACACATGAATATACCGATACCAATCTTAATCAACTTTTTTTATAACAATGTAACTGTTTCTTATAGAAAGAATCTTCTAAACTATTTAATATAGAATTTACACTAACTTATCATTTTTTTAAAAAAAGAACAAGCTTATTATAGAGTAGGTTCGTTGCAATAAAAATCTAAATTCTACAAATTTGGAATACTTCATATTCATCCACGGAAAACCGACCAGTAGAATCTTTGATTTGAACATCATATGCACGCTTACCATAATGCCACCTTTTAGAAGACCTCATTCCAAGATCATCGATACCAAACCAAGGACCTGGAGAAGTTGGAGAACCATGATAAATTGCTTCTAATGCATTACTTACACGGCTAAGAATAGAATTTTCAGCTTTTAAAGAGAAAATAAAGCTATCATCTGTTTCAGCGAACGAACTACGACCATCTGCTTTCCAAATAAGAGGATTATAACCACCGACTATCTCGTTTGTTGCACGATCCCTTGCAATAACCACAGTTCCTGGAATATTATCACATCTTTCATGAAATGTTTCACTTGTGAACCCATGATCACTGCCTCTAAGTAATAACTTAAATTTATATGGAACTTCTGCAATTTCATATGCAGTTGAACGTCGATCAATCCAAGAAGAAATTTCAGCAGCATGTGGTAATGTAATTATGGAAGAAGACGGTTCAATAATAGTCGATTCTTGAGATGAATTTGATGTTTTTTTACGAGGTGGTAATACTTCTGAAGTAATAGGCATATCTTCAGGAGCTATATTTTTCGCTAAAATATCAAACCAAATAATCTCATCCAGAATGCTTCGATAAGGATAAAGTTTCGTTAAGACATTTTTACCAGAAATTTGAAAGTACCTAATATAAGGAAGACAATTTTGAAGAGTAGCTTTTAAAGATTTAAAGTTTTCTTCTGTCCAATCTTCAAGTTTAGGTGGCAAGTTTGAAGTTTTTTCTTTTCCCCATAAAATAACTTTATCCCAAATTTCTGATTCTTCAATTTCTAATTCGTCATTTTTTAAAAGCATAATTAAAATATCCCCCTCAAGAGTTTTAACGTCACCAGATTTAAAAATCTCGGCCGGATTTTCATTAAGATAATCATTGCAAAATTGCACCAAGGCCTTAAAGTTTTCGTTATGAAAGCATTTTTGATATATAAGAAAAAAATTTGAACGAAGCCAAGTTGAATGGTTATCAATAAGAAGAGATTGAATATATTCAACTAATTCCGTAAGATTAAATTTTTCGGTATGGATTAAAAGATCAAACAAAGTCGAATCTTTAAATTCTTCTAAATGAACTACGCCACCATAAATATATCTACGTTAAAAACAAAAAGATATAACATTTAAAAGCATGAAAATATTAATTTTATAATAAATCAAATAACATTATTTAAACAATTTACTTTAGAATAATTTTAAAGAATTCAACGGGGACATCAGTAAGTTTAAACTTAAACATGCTATTTTTTTTAGTTGCGGTTAAAATTTCACGAAAGTACGATGAACGTTGGTATAAAATTGCTGAATGAGCTTTGAAAATTTCATTATTTGATTGGTCACCAACTTCAATAACTACATTATAATCATATACGTTATCAAGAAGTTGAGTAAAGTCTTGAGAAAGGTTTTCAAGAAATTGTTTCATTGTTGCTATTTTGGTGATTCGTACGTACGTACGTTCGTACGCACTACTTAAATATATGTATACGGATGCACATACCTAAAATTGGTAATTTGTAATAGTAAGGCTAATGCTAAAAGATAGAATTCAGATTCGAAAAATGCATTCAACATCTCTATTAATCCCAAATTTGATATAAATGACGCCAACGCCGGAGTGTATATTCTCCGTTCACATGATAATTTGACTTCGATTAGCGTTAGTAGAATTAGATTTAGCTCAAAACAATTTAGTGCCTTCTGACCGTAACTTGATCCATAAGTTAAATTTGATATTCAACGGAATTTGTTTACTCATCATCATATGAATGGATTAAGAAAAACTGATAGATCAATGAACAGTTTCCGCCTTCATGCATTGCATCATGTGACCTATCATTCATTTATGGGCACAATCAAGCGTAGATCTGGAATAAAAAGGTACTGTCCGCATGATAAGCTAAATTCCACGTCAGATTTGTAGTTTTATGTTTTGCTCTTTTTTTCCCTTTTTGCATGGTAATATAATTAGAGAAATGATAAGCAGGTCTGAGTCACAACATCGACATTAATATCCACCACACGTTACCTTTAAGAATGTAAAAGACATATTTTAGAGCTCTTACCCGGGTCATAAATACTGATCCGGGTTATGACCCGTTGACCCGGGTCATAACCCGGGTCAACGGGTCATGCGGAAAATCATTAAGTTTTTAAAGCTACCCCTTAAAAGTTAATGTAACAACCTGTATAAAGCAGTGCTTTTCTGATTTTGTATTGAAAATTTCTCGACGCTGCTCATAATCTGAGTTTGTGCATTTTCTACGTTGGGAAATACCAGATTACTATATTTCAACTATGTTACCCATGAATTTGAACCATGTAATTCATGACCCATTTAACCCATATATCGATATTTTATAAGTAAATTGTATTTTAATAGGAGTTTACTTGTTTCGAATTCTGACCCGTTGACCCGAGTCAGAGCAATTTTCGACCCGTGAACTGTACGGGTTACCCAATACGGGTAATAACTTTAACTTATTTACATTTGTCAGTATGAAATAATTTCTACCTTGACACATTAGTACAACAATATAATTTTATTTCTTAGTTAATTCATGCTTATAAATATTATCAACTGCAAATGTGGTCAATATATATATGTACATTGTGATAGCATAAATTTTAAAAATTATTAAACATAAATATTTGTATCATATTTTCATCATCGGATTCTGTTTTATGACCGACTATAATAATTCTCTTGAGATATATCAATTATTGCAATAGTATAAGAATTTTTCATAACCAGAATTAATAATTAAAATACTATTATTAGTTTTAAATTGTTAACAGTATAATAATTAATAAAACTGAGGGTGTCTACTGTTAGAGGTACCACAAATTTTCTGCGCCACGTGACATTGACAACGTGACCAAGACACGATCCGCTGCGCCAAGAAATCGTGAAGAAACCGTCCGCGAGAAGCTCAAGACCGTTAAAATCTCATGAAGAAGTCTGCCCACATGAAAACATGGTAGAAGCCCGATAAATGGACTTCTACAAAAGGAAATAATAATTAGTTAAATGGTCTTGATTATGGGGGATGGCTAAAGCCAGGTGTGTTTATATGTTTTTGATTATTTAATTAAAATTAGGGTAAGGGTTAGTTAGGGGTTAGGGTTTGGGCTTGACTTATAAGTAAAATTGTCTTCCCGACATTTTTTATTAATGCTCCTATACAGGTTTAGACACTCGTTTTTTGTATTTTCGGCGTTTTTCACTTTTTTTCTTTGTTTTTGTCTCGTCGGGCTGATCCGTAAAGATCAAATTTTACGATTTGATTGGCTTTATATCATGTGAACGCACCTGGCTTTAGACGACCCCTGATTATGGAAACATATGAGTAATCGATATCGATTGTAAACGATTGAAATTGTGTGATGGGTTTAGACTTAAAATGTTCGATCTTGCCCCACACACGTAATTTATTATAAATAAGATTAGTTTTTTTACTTTCGTGTAAAAAAAGGCAGACAGTCGTTGCTTATATAATAAAAAGTAGTGCGTTGGATGACGCATTCGCGCCACCCGTCTTATTTGTTTTTTTTTAAAAATTATATTACTGTTAAAAATTCTTTTATAGAACTTATCATCTATTGAGCATAGCAATATTTAGTTAAATTTGAATAAATTACATTGAAATTATCGTGATTCTTCCATGATTTGCTATAAAGAATTCGGTTACAGAAATTACTAATGCGGTATACACGTATACACAGTTGTTAAAGTTGTGTTAGTATTAGATTATCATAATTTGATGTAAAAAAATTCTATTATAAAACTACTATAGTATATAGTTAAGGTTGAGTTTATTCGTTAGAATGATTTCTATTTTGATTCAGAATTTACTCACTAACACAGTACTCAAAGCGGTAAAGCTGAGTTAGTATTGAAAATTATTGTATTCGCAATTCCAGCGATCACAATAAGTGGTTAAGGTTGAGCTAGTTGCATTGGAATTATCAGAATTTACTGTATAGAATTTTGTTATGAAACTTATTTTCTAATGCAGACATACAGTAGTTAAGGTTGAGTTAGTATTGGAGTTTTCATTTCTACTTTTAAGCAAACAGAATTAAACTTCATACTCATAATGGTAATTTATTGAATGATTAAGTGATTACAATTATATAAGTTATATGATCTATTTTCTTGAAATACAAGCATTAAAGTAAACAGAATTAAATTTCATACTTATCCCAATAATTTTTGAATGATAAAATGATTACTATTAATCATGCATATATTTTCATAAAACACAATTGTTATAGTGAACAGAATGAAACTTCATACTCACCCTGGTGATTTATTGTTCATTTAAATAATTACAATTATTGTATATACATTATCCTGAAACAAAATCATTAGAGTGAACAGAATTAAACTTCATACTCATGCTGATAATTTATTGATCAATTAAATAATTACAGCTAATAATACATTTTCTTGAAATTCAATCATTAAAGTGAACAGAATTAACCTTATACTCATTCTAGTAATTTATTGAATAATTATATTATTATAGTTAATAATACATTTTCTTAAAATATAATCATTAAAAAGTGAATAGAATTAAACTTTATATTTACTCTGGTAATTTATTGAATAATTAAATAATTATAGTTTATCATACATACAGTATATTTTTTTGAAACACAAATATTAATCATATATTTCTTGAAATCAATGCCAAAGTAACAGAATTAAACTTCATAATCATGCTGGTAATTTATCGAATTATTAAATAGTTATAGTTAATTATATATTCTCTTGAAATATAATAATTAGAGTGAACAGAATTAAACTTTATACTTACTCTGGTAATTTATTGATAACTAAATAATTACAGTTAACTACACATTTTTTTTGAAACACAATTGTTAAAGTGAAAAATTAAACTTAATACACATGCTGATAATTTATTAAAAGGTAAATAACTATGAATTAATCGTATATTCTCTTGAAACGTGATCATTAAAATGAACTGAATTAAACTTCATACTTTAGTAATTTATTGAATAAAAAAATTAATTGTTAAAGTGAACAGAATTAAACCTCATACTCAAGCTAGTATTTATTAAGCAATAGAATAATTATGGTTAATTATACATTGTTTTGAAATACAATTGTCAAAGTGAACAATGCTTCATATTTACTCTAGTAATTGAATAATTAAGATAATTACAGTTAATTATACATTCTTTTGAAACAAAGACATTAAAATAAACAGAAAATTTATACTCATACAGTCGTTCTCCTCTACAATCACCTCCTATATAATCACATCTCCTGTACAATTACATTAAATTTTGAGGCAATTTATTAATAAACTTATAAAAAAAACTTTTATATAATCATTCTTTTATAATCACCAATTTTCTTAATACAAACTGTGTGATTATAAAGGAGGAGAACTGTACTAGTAATTTATTAAATAATTAAATGATTATAGCTAATTATATATTTTATAAATACAATTATTCAAATAAACAGAATTATACTTTATAAGGTAATCATACCTAATTGTGTGGATCACCCTAATTCTGTGGATTATAATAATTCATAATATCTTATGATCCCATAATCCAGTTTGGATAATTTGGTATTATTTGAATCATCTCACTGAGAAGATTCTAACAGCACCAAAACTGTACCAAAATTAGCTAAATTAGATCACAATATCCTGAGATAAACAATATATTTATTATTTTTTGAGATCAAATATATTTTTGTAGGATTGTGTATCTCATGATCCTGTGATCCAATTTGGATAATTTTGGTATCATTCGAATTTGCCTCACTGAGATGAATCTAATAGCGCTAAAATCATCCAAATTGGATGACAGGATCCAGAAATATAAGATGTTTTCTGTGATCAAATCTATTTCCATGAATAGTATATCTCGTAACTCTGCGATCAAATTTGGATAATTTGGATATTATTCAAATCATCTCAGTGAGATAATTTGAATGGTACCAAAATTGTTCAAATCGAATCACAGAGTTCCAAGATACATGGTCCATGGAAAAAATTGATTTTTGTGCATACCATACATTTAAGCAGCCAAGTTTATTAATAAAATCTTGTCCAAATCCTATAAAAATTTTAATTTATATTTAATTTAGTGTAATAAACATATTACTTAGCAAACTTTGTTCAATTTATTTAACAAAAAATCAAGTTCATTATGTATTTATGGAATTAGAACTGTGGTTTTTAAATTCTTATAAATAATACAGGTTTAACTTTTATTATTAAAAAAAATTTTTAGTATATAAAGTATAAAAAAAATTTTATAGTTAAATAATAAATTGATTATATATTTATATATTAAATTTTACAAATAAATACAAACTTTTGAAGAACTTTTATATGTGACAAAAAAAAATACATGGAATTAGATATGATTATTTTACTCATACTAGTAATTTATTGAATCAAATAAATTATAATCAATTATATTGTCCTAAAACACAATTATCAAATGAACTAAATTAAACTTTATACTCATACTAGTAATTTATTAACAGTTATAGAACATGTCTCTTAAAATAATCTTGAAATAAGTTTATAATTAAAATTATAATAAAACTATATAAATTTACTATAAACTTTGAGCTAAAGATCCCTTTTGTTTAACATATTAACTTAAAATTAAATATTACAAATATATGGGGTGTCTTCTATTAAAAGGGCCCATTTTACAATTTTTTTAAAAACTGAGATTTTATTAAATTTATGTAAATTTTAATATAATTAATATTTTTCAATTATAAATAAAAGTTGATTTGTATAATAAAAATAGAAATAATGTAAAAAAAATATTACACAAGTTGTTTAAAGCCAAGCTGAAATTACTAAATAGTCGCTTGCTACATTTAACCAATCAAAATCATAAATTTAATTAATCCCAGATTAGTCTAAAAATCAAAGCAAATAGTTAAACTCAATTATTTCAAAATGAGATTAATATAAAAATGTGCACTTTTAATAGGGAACACTCTATATAGAACAAAAAAAAAAAGAAAAAATAAGCTCATGAAATTGTTTAAATTTGCACAACTTCAAAATATAACTTTGTCAAAAACAAAGGGAATTGCAATTTGCACCATGGATTTTTGCTATTCGCACTATTGTACATGTAGATACCTTGATTTTGTTACTTAAATATTTTAACTTTTAAAACTTTTTTTAATATTATTTCTATAAAATTTAGTAAAAAAATTTTTATTTGAATTCTATAGATTTGTAGAATTAAAATAAAAAATTTTCATTGAATTTGGTCAAGAACTTATAGAGATATCACTAATAAAATTTTTTATTTCCAAAACTATATATCATATGCCAAAATTGTTTACAAGAAAAATCTGAATTTAGTTGTAAAACAAAAATCTAAATATCTCTGTTAATATTGATCCTTTTGGACTAAAATTTTATAGAAACACTTGAATATCTAAGAAATCTACTTACTTAGTAGCAGTTTTGAAATTTTATTTAAAGAAAATCCTTCTAGAAGCAGTCAAATTCAAGAAAAAATTTTGCAAAAATTTTATATATCCAAATTTACAAACATTAATATCTCTATGAATTTCTAATATTTTTCTATAAAAATTAAAATTTTACAAGTCAAAATATATGCTACAAGTTTAATTAGTAAATGTTTTTAGGTTAGTATAATAGAATATTTCATAAATTACCATCGATTATTTTGAAAAAGCAAAAATACATATTAAAAAAGGCTATAATAAATTGTTTACAGGAACTTTTGTTAAAGATATCTCTATGAGATCTTGACCAAATTCAAAAAAAAAATTTTTATTTTAATACTATGAATCCATAGAATTCAAATAAAAAATTTTTATTTAATTTGATCAAGAACTTATGGAGAAAATATTAAAAAAAGTTTTAAAAGTTAAAATACAAGTTACTCTTGTTATAGTGAAGTCCTTGGGCCAGTGCTATCACTTGAACGTTTTTTGGGCATTTGGACATTTTTTCAAATTAAAATTACTAAAAATTTTATTAAGATAATCTATTTTAATTTTTTCACCAATGAGTCCAGCACCTAAAAAAATATATAATTATATATTTTTTTAAATTACTTTATTGATTAGTTAAACATGNTTAAAATTTTATTAATATAATCTATTTTAATTTTTTCATCAATAAGTCCAGCACCTAAAAAAATATATAATTATATATTTTTTTAAATTACTTTATTGATTAGTTAAACATGGGACATAGGCTTGGACGATTTTGGACAATCAAATATTGGACAAAAAACATAGTATGGACACGTCCAAGTGACAACACTGCCTTGGGCTAGAGTTGTTAATGGAGTACTCCAAACTATAATAAAATATATAAACCACACCAGTTTTAAACCAGAGTGGTTTATATATTTTATTATAGTTTGGAGTACTCTATTAACAACCCTACCTTGGGCTATAAAATTTTTTTACTATATTAAGAGATTTACTATATCAAGAGCTTTTTATTATGGTAATAATAATTCTGTTCTAAAAAAATTCTTCACTATAGCCAATCTTTACTATATTGAGAGTTTACTATAATGAGAGTAACTTGTATTTAAGTAATAAATTGAAACAGTAATTATATATAAAACTGTGCTCTGAACAACTTTACTTAGTAAAAAAATATAGGTTATTTTTAACAAACAAGTAAGTTAGCCATATGCCAAAGTTAAAATTTTTGTTTTATAATATAAGCTCCTTTTTTTGTCTAAATAACCTGCTTTAAACTTTTAATAAACTTGCTTAGTATGTAATTCTACTTATATTAAAATCAAAATGCATTTTTTTGAACATTTTACTAAGTAAAAAATAGTGAAAAAGTTAGAATAAACTCTTTTTCTTTTAAAAAAATTTTTTCTAAATATAACTAGTGTTGAAAATCTGGTTTGAAATTTATATTCTCATAAGACATGTTTATTGAATTTAATGTTCTCAAAAATTTTTTGTTCTCAATTAGAAAAATTTTTTCTTCTACTCTCTCTTTTTCTTTCTCTCTTTCTTTCTCTTTCTCTCTTCTCTCTTCTTCTCACTCTTTCTTACTCTTTCTTACTCTTATTTTTTTTCTTTCATTCTCTTTTTTACACTTATACTTCTATATTTTTTAATTTTTATTTTTAATTGATATATTTAAAAATTAGAAAATAACTAATGTCCACCACAGGTGATTATCACCTGTATCTACAATGCATAATAAAAATAAATCATTTTATCAAAACAAAAAAACAAACCTTTTTAATATTAGGGTTGGAGTAAGGGTTAAGAATTAGAAAGGTGCTTTGTATATAGTAAAATTTTGCAAAGAATTTTTTTTTTGCATAAATAAAAGTAGTTTTGTAGGCAAGGTTTTAGGTTAGAAGCAATTTTAGTAATTTTTTAAAAATTTCTTTGTTTTTGTTATACAAAAATTGATTTACATATTACACCTGATCCTGAATTTTAATTGGCAAATTGATTATAGGTAATAATTACCTGTGGTGTAAATTAGAAATATTCTAAAAATTATTAATAAAAAATTAATTTATTTCACAAACTATATAAACAAGCTAATTATTTAAAATAATAAGATTATAACTTTATATGTATAGTTTTTAAAAAAATTAATATTGGTGGTTTTTTATATATTGTTGGAAATGTTATTGGCTTGGCTTAACTTATATATTTAAGTTTTTAAATAAGCTATTAATATCTCTCAAATATTTAAATAAATAAGTAATATAATATACTATTCTTTTTTACTATAGTGAATTTATAGATTCAAAAATTACTCACTATAAAATTTTAAGACATAATACTAAAGTTTAAAATCATAATAACTAAAGATTTGTTAAATAATTTCTTATAAAAATTATCATCATAGTGAGTTTAGCTCTCTAAAATTTAGATATTATATATATATATAATAAGGGCTATCTTGCACCAAACTAGAAATAGATAGACTAATAAACTTTATTATCTAAAATTTTTTATGATTCAAAACAACTAAATTGCTCTCTATTTCACCTAACTAATAATTAAATATTTATAAGCTTAATTATTTTAAACTGCTATATTAATAAAAATGATTTTTTATTATTTTATATATTTATAGTTGCCTCTCTTTAATCTGAACATCTTTAAACTGAACACTATTAAACTCTCTCTAAACTGACCAAATTCTCCTAGAACATCTGTAAATTTTATTATAAAGTTTGGATAAGCCATATATAACTTTTCGAAAACTAAACTTTTCCAAATTTTATATAGTAAAAAAAAGCAGTACTGACAGTTTGAATTAGAGAGAGTTAACTGTACATAGAGAACATATTTTCAAACTTAATTTTCTCAAAAAAAATTTAATAGAGAACATCTTAAATTTTGTAAATGTTCTCAAATTAAAAGTAATGTTTTCATGAAAATATGAGAATATAAGTTTTAATACTGACTATAACCCAATTTTTACTTAGTAAAAAGGTTTGAAAAATGTGTTTTGACTTTAATACAAGTAGAATTATATACTGAACAATTTTATTTAAAAGCCCAAAGCAGGTTATCTAAAAAAATAGGTATTATATTACAAAGCAAAAATTTTTAACTTTAGTATATACAGTCAACTTCTGCAATAGTCACATCTTGCATTTATTACAATCCCACTATAGTTACCTTAATTTTATTTATCTAATTATACAAACTATATAAATTCTTTCTTACTTTAGTAACAATAAGATATAAAATGCTAATTTTGGTATATAATTATTGTGAAAGTTAACTGTAGCTAACTTACTATTTTGTCTAGTGATATGGGTCGACACAGCCCAATGGGAGGGTCAATAGGTAGGTTGACCCTTAGCCTGCACCTTTGTAGGCCGGGCTGGTTGATAAGAAAACATTTTTCTTCTAAGCATATTTTCAGACTAGAAATTGAATAAAAATCAGCTAGTCATTTATAATAATGTAAAAGAAGTTGACTTATTTAGGTGATAAATGGCAAATAGATAATATAATATAAGGGTCAGAAATGTTTGGTGGTATAGACAATTAATCAACATAAAATACTAACGTGCAGAAAGTTTCTCAAGGACAAAAAAAATAAAAATTAAATCTTTAATATCATAAGAGTTTGACAATAAACTGCCTGATGACCTTTTGCACATTTAATATAGATATGTTAACTGATTTTGATCAAAAAAAATTATACTAGCATAAGGTCGGCCTGATCAACTGGCCTGAGCTTTTTTAGGATTGACTCCAGGCCACAATTTTTTAAGTACCCTAGCCATCCAGAAAAAAAAGTGGCAGACACGTGATGTCGATCATTTCCGACCTGATCGGACCTCCCCAATTTATGTAAATTTTTAAAAATTTAAACGAAGATATATCGACAACCACCTGATGAAATTCAATAAAATTCTATATTTTTATTCTATGAATTCATAGAATTAAAATAAAAAAATCTTTGTCGAATTTCATCGAGTGGTTCTCGAGATATTCTCAATCAAAGTTCATCAAGAATCAAAATGTCTACCAAATTGAAGTTGCGCCAAATTTTTTGGAAACTTTGATCGAAGATATCTCGAGAACCCCTCGATGAAATTCGATGAAGATT